>CAUYRH010026808.1:0-13151 GCA_963574655.1 Perodicticus potto
CCTGGTAGAGGGAGAGATTTCAAGTGGGGAGAGAGAAGCTCTCTCTGTTCCTCTCCCGGTCTTTCCCCGTCTCCTCCTCTAGGCCTCTAGCCTCAGGGTATATATAGGTGTATGGGTTCCTTGGCCAGGAAACGAATGAATACAGTCCCTTCCGCAGGGGGTAAGGTGAATGAGTGTATCAATGAATGGACACAGTCCGTCCATGGAATTCAGGCCTAGGAAATTCACAAGAAACTGACCTAGGCATAGGAAATGGGGGTTCCACATTTAGTCCTAAGTGTAAAGTGAAGGAGACACCAAGGTACAGGTATCTCCTCGGCAGCTGTCCAGCCTTTTTGGCTATTGGAGCCTCTGGTGGGCGTTGGAGGTCCCCCTCCTTGCCAAAACACATGTAACTTTCATGTGTTTTCTAAATATTTCTAAATACCTTTGGAATGTTACATAAACTTTTAAGCCGGAATGGCTATGGCTCTGTAATAAATATAGGGTGTACATAAAGTTCACATGCAATTTACTCTGTTAAACTATTTTAAATTGCATGTGAACTTTATGTCCACCCTATATCTAATATTCTTTGGTAGCTGTTAATGAATGAAATGGAAGCACTCGTGGACAGAGAGTTGACCGTCCTGGCAGTTCACTGAATGCTGAGGAGGCCCCTCTGACTTGAATATACAGAGTGGTCGGGGCAGTGTTTTTGCCCACAGCTATCTACAGGAAGGTGGTGGTGGGGGGCTCTTTATCCCCTTCACTTCTTTTGCTTTGACTTTGGCCATGACAGCTAAGGGAGGTTTTAGTATAAAGATGCCCAGAAATTACAATATTTGTAAGACAAAAAATATGAACAAGAGATAAGTTATATACGTCCAGGGGGCACGCCACACCCAAGAACATGAGGGTGCTTTGCTCCTCGCCCCGAGTGGACTCAGAAGCCTGTCTTTCCACGTGGGCTAGAAGCAGGACTGTGCCTGCTATGTATGTTGGAGTGTTGCAAGGTGGAGAGGGTGAGAGGAGGGAGGAAGGGAGATCAAAGAGAAGGGGCCTTCAAGCACCCTGGGAAACATCTGTGTACCAGTGAAGGGTCATCTGAGATGGAAGACGCGGAAGTGTTTGCACGAGCCCCTGAATCCCGTGTGTGTTTGAGAATTGCCGTCCATGGGGTTGTGTTCCTTCTAGGAATGGGCCAGGTCCTGATGCCTTTCCAGATGAGGGAAAGCAGCGTGGCAGCAGTAGAGAGGCTGGTCAGAAATAAGTTCCTATTCTTGGAACTAGAGACACCACTGGGCCCTGAAAACAAGCCCACCTATGCCTGTCTCGGAGAGCCCGTGAATGTGCACGTAGCCTGCGGGCCACGGAGCAGCTCCCCAGTGGGGCTGGAGATGCAGCTGGCGAGAAGGGAAGGGGGGAGCGAGCGAACGCGCTGAGAAGGACACAAGTCTCTGTGCTGTGGCTTCTTGGCCTTCTCTTATCCTCGTTCTGGATTGCTCAAAAGGAAGAGTTTAATCTCTGTCTGAAGGAACAGGCAGAGACATAGCAGTTCCAGAATAAATTCAGCTGAGGACTTGCAGAATGGCCAAAGAGAAGAACTGTCCTCAGTTTCTCAACAGCTCACCCTCTCCTTCTCAGAACATTCACCGAGGGGTTGCTTTGGTTCAGACACGGGGCTGGGGGCTGTCAAAGCAAAGGGGAGGAAGACACAGCCTCTCCCCTTGGGAGTTCTCCATCAGGACCAGGGGACTCACTTCTCTGTCCTTCATGGCAGTGACAACTGGAAACAGCAGCCCTGGGGGCAGATGTCTGCATTGTCCTGGGACTTCCGGCTGTGTTTCTCAAAGGCAGGGAGGGTGGCTGGATAACTAAGCAGTGGCCTGTTGGGGCTGGGACCTCCGTGAAGTCATCTTCTGCTGTCCCGTGGTGTTTGTCCCATCTCCATGTGAGTGAGCCTCAGCACAGTCCTACTGCTGTTCACACAGTCTCTTCCACATGGGACCTTCTAGCTAGATAGAGCCCACAGACCGTGCTGAGATACAAGAAAAAATGTAAGGAAAGGGTACTTGGCCTATAATGGGGTTCAAGTTTGGGTTCTTCTATTCATCAGTCTTTTAGGTAAAAGGATTGAGGCCAGGCACATTGGCGCACACCTGTAATCCTAACACTTTGGGAGGCTGAGGCAGGTGGATTGTTTGAGCTTGGGAGTTTGAAATAAAACAAAAAAAGAAAATTAGCTGGGCGTTGTGGCAGGCGCCTGTTATTCCCAGCTACTGGGGAGGCTGAGGATTGCTTGAGCCCAAGAGTTTGAGATTGATGTGAGCTATGATGATGCCACAGTGCCCTACCCAGGGCAACAAGGTGAGACTGTCTCAAAAAAAGAAAAAAAAAAAAAAGAAAGAAAAGAAAAAATAAAAAAAAAGAATTAAGGTTAACCCATATTTTAGCACGTACTCACTAAAGATTCCTGGAGTGTGTTAAGGACAGCACTAGTCAGAGCGCAAATCTGGAAATAATTTATTAATGAATCAATGAATTCCTGAGTTTGAGTTAGTGTGTAATTAGGCAGGCAACGCCGGATGGATAGGCCCTGATGGGATGGGACAGCGGGGACAGTCTAAAGCTTGGGGTGCTATCTCAGAAGGGAAGTGATGGGAAGGCTTTGCTTTGGGGAGAGATGGAAAGCCGTGACGGGACAGAGGAGAAAGAAGCTGTTTGGGTGGAAAGTCTTCTCTGTCCTTGTCAGCAGCGGCTGGTGTTCTGTGTAGGGCTTCCGAAGCAATCCTCACCCCGGTTTATATTCAGCCATACAGTAATTCATGCACATCATGATTGGTATTTTGCTTGTCATTTTCACCACCAAACTATTAGTTCTTTGAGGGCAGAGGCTTGCCTTATTTATCTTTTTGTCCCCAGCACTCACTAGATGGGTAAAGAAGCTGTGAAAGTCAAAGAAAAACTTCATGACTTGGTAATTTTTCCCAGAGCTCCCAGTTCTCACAACAAAATAACCTGAAGCTAATTAATAGCTGTCATTATCCCAGGGTTCTAAGCAGAGAAACAGAGTATCAAAAGGTCAGGAAATTCAGTAAGATACTTGTAACAAGTAGAAGAACAGCCATTAAAACAGTTCCCATGCCTTTCATTAACTGATACAGTTTCATTGCCACATGCAATAGAATTAGTTAAAAAAAAAATCTGGTTCTACCTGGAGCTTAGTCAAGTGTTTGGAGCTTTTCCATCTTTGCAAATAAAGCCCTGTGGTTTATTTTCGATTTCCAGCTTTCTGATAAGGAATAAGGGGGATGATGTCAAAGCATCATTCTGGTAACTTGTTCAGGGCATATTTGATTCACACACAGGTGATAACCAGGCTTTCCAAATGAGTGGAAATGAGTCTCTTTCTCAAAATACCAGGCCTCGGCTCCTGGTAAAAAGTGACATCTGCCTGGAGTTTTCAGTGTCCTAGAGAACATCCCTCTCAGTAATGACCTGTGGCAGTCTGCCCTCTTCATGACCTGGTTGGGTTGACAGATTTCACACTAAGAATGAAGAATGAGGAGTGTGCTGTTTGGAAACCATCCAGAATCATTCTTCAAAGTGTCAGAAGGATCACAACAGAGCACGAAGTTCAGAAGTTCAGTTAAGTTTAAGGTCCTTCACCCTGGCAAGTTTTCATTAATGTTTTTTTTCTCTTTTGGACACCCTAGTGTCCTGCAGTTGCAAATTTGAGAAACCCACTCAATATTAAGCTAACAATCTGCTTTTAAAGCTATGTTGTCAAAATTTGCAGGATTGAGAGGCTTAAGTAATTTTAAAAAGTATCTGATTTTCAGTAAGCAAATTTCTAGTTATATTGAATTTCAGGTTCTTTCAGGAGCCCCAACTCTGAAATATTTTTCTTAAGAGCAACTGAATTTTCTGAAATTTGCTTTAAGAATACTTACTCTTTACCAACTTTAAGCCAAAAGAGAACCTTGACTGTTAATAACAAACCATAAACAAAAACTCTGGTAATAATAATAAAATAGAACATTATTGTAATAGTGTTGGAAGCCCTAGCACTCAGCTTTTGTGTTTAAGACACTTTAGAACTAAAAAGCTATCATGGATAAATAAGAAGCCCAAAGTGTCTTCACAGCTACCTATTATATGGCAATGAATAGCTTAGGACAACAAAGAAATCCAAGAGTGCTACTGGAATTTCTAAGTTCAATGTGGGAGGCAATACTCCCTAGGAGACATTCGGGAAATGTTGAAGGGCATTTCTGATTATCAAAATGATGAAAATGGCCACAATGGGATTTATCGGCAAGGAGCCATGGATGTGAGAAGTCCCCAAGGGTATGGAACTGTTCCACACAACCAAGGTTCAGGCATTCAGGCAGGTGAAAAGTCTGAACCTGGAACCTCACTCCATTTCTCTATTTTACATATAAACACAAAGTTTTCTTTTGTACAGTATTCTCTTTTCAGGAATGCAACTAGTAGGCAAATTAAGGGAGAAATGTAGTTTTGGAAGAGGTGGGGGCGGGAGGAAGGAGGGTGCTCAGCACTTTCCCAGGAGTTAATCTCCATCTTAGGAAATGACCAGCATAACACACCTGTGTCAATCTGCATTTGTATTGCCACATTCTCAGGTATTCTGCATGTGGGTGTAATATACCACTATACCATGCTTTCTAGGGTGGATCTATGCAAGTATTTGCATATTGAAAATCTGTTAATTAGGGCGATTCCCCTAGCTCTGTGGGTAGGGTGCTGGCCACCTACACCAAGGATGGCTGGTTCAAATGTGGCCTGGGCCAGCTAAAAAACAACAATGGCAACTGCAACAACAAAAAGTACCTAGGGATTGTGGCAGGCACCTGTAGTCCCAGCTACTTGGGAGGCTGAGGCAAGAGCCTTAAGCCCTTGCACTTGCTTAAGCCCTAGTGTTTGAGGTTGCTGTGAGCTGTGATGTCACATCACTCTACCCAGGGAGATAGCTTGAGACTGTCTCAAAAAAAAAAAAAAAAGAACAAAGAAAATATATTATTTAAGTCATAAATTGCCTTTCTTGTATTTCTGCTTTATAATATACGTAGGGTCTTTTTTTATTTTTGAGACAAAGTCTCAAGCTGTCACCCTTGGTAGAGTGCCATGGCATCACAGCTCACAGCAACCTCAAACTCTTGGGCTTAAGAGAGTCTCTTGCCTCAGTCTCCCAAGTAGCTGGGACTCCAGGTGCCCAACACAACACCTGGCTAATTTTTTTTTTTCCATTGTTGTTTAGCAGGCCCGAGCTAGGTTCGAACCCGCCAGCCTCAGTGTATGTGACCAGCTTCCTACCCTCTGAGCTGCGGGTGCCGCTCTGTAGGTAAGGTCTTATGTTTTTTTTTTTTTGAAATTATGTGAATAAATAGGCTATGGATTTCCTTTCAAGAAGAAAAGGGGACATGGTAAATGTGTTATAAAAAGGAGGCATTGGGTGTGAGAGGGTAAAAACTTAACTGGGAAGGATGATGGAGCAAGGGACCCCCGTCGGAAGCATAGGGAGACCTTTCCAAGAAGAGCGCAGTATTTGCTGTGTCTCCTGGCTCTGAGCAGGAACCAAGGTCAAGAGTTTCTTCAACTTCAGTCATCCACTTGCTTTACTATGGTTTTTAGCACATCTGCCTCCACCACTGTTTACTCCACCTCTCTCTTTAAATCAAATAAATTCACTTTAACTTATGTATATCTTATGTACATTTGGTACCAATAGAAAACAGATTGATGTGCTATTTACATTTTACCCAGTATACATTAAAATAAATATGTAATGATTAAAGTAAAATAAAAAAGTTTGTGTCTGTAACAAAAAGAGCACCTGTGTACCCTTCATTATACATGTCACACTTGGGGAACGATGTTCTGAGGGGTTAAAGGTTTGAAAAATACAATTTAAGGAGCAAAGGATGACCTAGTCATACTCTGTAACTTTATTTGTTCATAAAGGGCATATTCCTTTGACTAAGATATATCCTCAATATTGTATTCTAAATATTTGTTTTATCACAAATACAAATAATTTAAAACTATAATAGAATGGAATATATGTAATATTGTACATATGACACATAATGATAATCTTCACAAAGATATTTTTTATTAAACTCTTCTTTGGACAACGTGTAATAGGGTAACTTCTCAGCTACTGTTGTCAGCATGTTATGGAGAGTTTAACTTTGGAAATAATGGAATATGCCATACATAGCAACAAGGCTTTCTGAATAAGTACTTTAAATAAGATTTTTATTCATTAAAAAATATTTGTCAAGCCCCTACTTGGTGCAAAACAAGCTGGAGCTGGAAGTGAAGAAAATAAAGTCCCTTTCCTTGGGGATATTTTAATAATATGAAAACAAAGCAAAATTGACTTCCATTAGTCCTAAGAAGGAAATAGATGAGAATACAGCATTGAAGTTCATACAGATTAAATGTCTGAAGGGGACAGGGCACATAGGGGATAGGCTGCAGAACATTGTCATTTGGCATTTAATTTTATATAGCAACGTGATTTTGATGTTCTTTTGTTTGCATAGCTTTTCTAGCAATATACTATTTTATAGGTGCTTTGCTCATATTTCTCTGTCCTATTTATTATTGCACTCCACAATTAGAGTGGAAATAAAAAATTTCTTAATTCTCAAACTCAAGTTTTCATTTTTCATATGTAATTTAAATTGTCCTTAATTGACCTTTGAGTCACACTTTCCTATTATTCTTGTTATTACTATCACTCCTATCTCTTCATTATGATTTAAAGGATGTAAGCATTCATTTTCTTAATCGTCTCTATTTAAGACACTTAAAAAGCAAATACCAAAGGGTGACTTAAGGTGGTGAGAGCTATTCAACGGAGAGTTCAAAAATACTCTAAGAGAATAATTCTTGTCATAGGACTGTAGTGACACATCTTATTAACTTCTAGATAGTGGGTGTTTCTTACTTATGCAGCTTTTAATGTTAGGTGAAATTCATCTATTATATTAGTCTGTTCGTCGTGTCCAAACAATTGAAATAAAAGCCCACCTCTTTAGATTATTTTCGAAATCTTGGGTGGTACCAGTGGACTTTATTGGTTCAGCAAATGGAAATTGTAGTAATTGGAAAGATCAGAAAGCTGAACTCTTCACAGATAGGATTTTGAAGTTCCAGTTAATTGCTGTTGAAACCTTTGTCAGGTGTGTAGTTTGTGAATGTTTTCTCCCAGTCTGTATGTTGTTTATTTATTCTGCTGACTATTTTCTTTGCTGTGCAGAAATATTTTAGTTTAATTAAGCCCCATTGATATATTTTTGTTGTTGCTATGTTTGCTCTGGGGGTTTTAGACATAAATTCTTTGCCTAGCCCAGTGTTCAAAAGTGTTTTTCCTACATTTTCTTCTAAAGTTTTTATGGTTTCAGGTTTTACATTTAAGTTTTTAATACATATTGATTTAATTTTTGTATATGGTTAGAGAGATCCCGTTTCATTCTTTTGCATGTGGTTATCAGATTTCCAAAGGAACAAATCAACAAGGAAAAAAACCCAAATAACTCCATCGAAAAGTGAGCAGAAGACATCAACTAACAGATTTTTCAAAAGAAGATTTACAATGGGCAACAAACGTATGAAAAAGTGCTCAAATCACTCATCATCAGGGAAATGCAAATTAAAACCATAATGAGATGCCACCATACCCATATGAGAATGCCATTATTAAAAAGTAAAAAAATAAGAGGTTTTGGTGCAGACGCATTTTCTTATACACTGTTGGTGGGAATGCAAATTAGTACAACTTCTATGGGAAACAGAATGGAGATTTCTCAAAGAACTGAAAGTAGACCTACCATTCAATCCAGCAGTCCCACTCCTGGATAAATACCTAGAGGAAAATAATTCATTGGCTTGGCCCCCATAGCACAGTGGTTACGAAGCCAGCCACATACACCGAAGTTGGCGGGTTCAAACCCAGTCAGGGCCAGCTAACCAACAATGACAACTGCAACAAAAAATAGCTGGATGTTGTGGCAGGCACCTGTAGTCCCAGTTACTTGGGAGGTTGAGGCAAGAGAATTTTGAGCCCAGGAGATTGAGGTTGCTGTGAGCTGTGATGCCATGGCACCCTATCAAGGGTGACAAAGTGAGACTCTGTCTCAAAAAAAAAAATAATAATAATTCCTGCATCTGAATGTTTATCGTAACACAATGCACAATTGCAAGGATATGGAATCAATACATATCATGGAATACAACTCAGGCACACAGAAAAGAATGAAATAATCCTTTGCAACAAGTTGGATTGGATTGGAATGGAGAAACAATCACCACATGGTCTCACTAATAACTGGGAGCTAAATGATGGGTATATGTGGTCGCAAAGTGGTATAATGGGCGTCAGAAAGTAAGAAAAGAGGAGGTGGGAGGGGTTGAAGGATCAGAAATTACTTACTGGCTACTATGTACACTAGTCTCATGATGGGTTCACTAAAAGCTATGGCGTCACCATTATATGGTTCATCTATGTAACAACAACACATCTCTGGACCCCCCTAAAGCTATTGAAATAAAAAAAGAATAAAGCGCTTCCTTGTTTTTGAAAAAAATCACTGCTGAAAACAATTGATGTTGAAGCATTCTGAGATTCTGAGAAGTCATGAGTCACTGAGGAAAAACTAAGTTACAGCCCAAATAACTTTTGTGCAAGGAGTTTTTGGTTATGCGAAGATTCTTTCAAAACAGGTTATTCTTGTTTGGCGGTTCTCAATGAGGACGGCAGTTGTCTGACTTGAGCTTACTTGTCTTTTAATGTGTGAACAACCTTAAGCTCTGAAGACGTTTCCCTCTGAGATATTATGATCTGTTTGCTCATGAAAATGTTTTTTTTTTTAAAATCTGAATATTAAGATAAATATTTTGGCAGTGGTGTGAAGAATAATGTGACATTTTGGAGACTTAATGTTGCCTCTTAAAAGAAAATTATTGCTATAATCAAAAAGGATAAATGTGATGGAGAAAACACTATAAGAAAAGAGGTCTTTTAAAGGAAAAAAAGCTTTGCTTCCTTTCCACTGCAGGAGCTAAGCAATTAGAACAGTGCCTGACATCTAATAGGTGTTCAGCACATGTCTATTCAGTAAATAAATAAAGGAAGGAGAATATTCCAGCACTTTTGGTGTGTCTGGGGGCCTGCCTGGGAAGCATGCCTCACAGCAGGGAAGCTGACAGAGGGTGCTGAATATGAGCTTATGGGATCTGACTGTACCTCATACAGCTATGTGTCAATTGAGGACCGTAATTTACAGAACCTACCACACTGTCCAGAGAAATAATTAAGGTCCTACATACAAAAGGCTCAGCACAGGGAAGACTTATGATAGGTATCAGCTAATTTTAGAGTTACAATACATTAGTACAACTACAGATTGCATATTGATACGGGATTGAGATCCTGGACTTTTTACGCAATAATTTTGAAATAGTAGTAGAATTGAATATTGGTTTTTATAAAGTGTATTACTAAAGCAATATTTATCTTAGAACCAAAGATTGGGCTGATGGTGTTGAAGAGAGAGTTCATTTTCGTTGTGCACCCAGGAATAACTGGTCGTTTCTTTGTATAACTCAGTTTTAATATTAAGCAGAAACAACCACTTGCTGTGCAGGATGCAAGGGAAAGAAAATGTATTTTTATTTACTCCAAGCCTTCAGTGATTCTCCATTTTTACAAAACAGGTTAAATTACGAACTGGCATTCAAGATGATCCGTGGCTTGGTTCTAAACAATCCTCATTATTTAGCAATAGTTTCAACCTAATTTTACATCAATTCTGGTTACCTTCCTTCAACCATGAAATTTCCTCCCCTCCACACTACATATTTATTCTAGGACCTGAAGGCACTTACTCTTTGAATGAATCCAGCGTTTTCTCCTTCCTGGTCTCTACTTGGGATGCACTTGTAAAAACCTCTGCTTATAAAAAACCAATCATCGTCCAAGTGCCAATGCCAACCTCTCTGTGAGGCCCTTCACTAGACCTAGTCCAGGGCTGTCTCCATTAGAGCCTCCTGGGCACCCACCAATTTACCTGGTGTTTAAGTGAGCTGGGTATCAGCCCTTTCTCCAACTATTTTGTTCATTTTTTATTTCCTATAGCTTTCATCCTGGTGTGCAGTAGTTGCTCAATTATTGTGAATTTTGAAATCTAGCTTGCCTTTACTTCTTTAAAACAAAAGATTAAATTTTAGGTTTTTTTTTTTGCAGTTTTTGGCCAAGGCTGGGTTTGAACCTGCCACCTCTGGCATATGGGTCCGGCACCCTACTCATTGAGCCACAGGCGCCGCCAAATTTTAGGTTTTTGAAGGAGAAGATATTTTGGATAGATTTTTTAGCTTTTTTGTCTTTTCCAGGAATTGTCTCCAAAACAGAAAATTAATCTCATGTGGGCACAAAAATCAATGACCAAGAAAAGAAGAAGAAAAGAGATGGGGAGTTCTTCTCACTCAGCAGAGATTGTCAGAAAATGGTGGGAGGGAGAGAAGAGGGGTCCTGGGGTTTGCAGTCTATTCTAAGGTCAGTTCGTTTCACTTGCCTCATTTCTCGGCATCAGAGTTGTCAGCTCCAGAGGCACTGGGGTCAGGAGAGCAAGGAGGGAGCGTCTCCCAATCCCTGCCTCGAACCAACTAGCTGCAGCCACAGCTGTCTTCAGGGGATGGATTACCAGCTGCGGATGGCTGTGCAGTGGGGTGGGGTTGGGTGTGGGAGCAAAGACCCTGGAGGACAGGTACACCGTGTTGTCATCGCTGGACATTCCTTCTAGATTAGATTCTCCGCAGAGCACGGACGAGCACACGAAGGAAAGGGGACACAGACGCGAAGTCGTCACTCTTCCTGCTTCATCTTTTGGTAATGCAATGACGTGGGGGCAGGGCAGGAAGCATGGCAGGCTTATCTTCCCTGGCCCACACTACGTGGCAGAGACTCAGGCCACACGTTGCCGACGCGATTTCCCTTTTCACGGTGCCATAGCTGTGACACTGCGCTGAGTCTGAGTGGCCAGGTGGCGCACAGAACCGTCTCTCTGGGCTGTGCAGGTAAACAGAGCCCACAAGCATGAGCACCGCGCTCCAGCGGCCCCTCCGGGTGCCCTGTCTCTGCTACTCTCCACCAGGCTTGCTGCTTCGTGGAGAAACTATTATGGATGTCATTAGATGCGAAATTCCTTGCCTTTCTGCTCCCAGACTCACCAGACTTCCTCCAGCGCATCCCTCCCTTCCCTCTTCCCAGCTGTTCTGTTAGGAGAGTTGCCTCCTTTTTTCAGACCATCCACCGTCCTCTCTTCCCAGAGTACTTTGTTTTCAGTTATGACTTTTCTTGCCCACTTATTCCACGGTTCTTTCTCAGCTGCGTCCTTCTCACTATGGTTTCAGCAGGCCTGCATGTCTTGCAGAAAATAAAACAAAACAATCTGTCCTACTCCCACTTTTCTAGCTATCACTCTCTCTCTCTGTCTCTCCCACTGTATTTCCAACTCCATGGAAAGTGATGGGTCTGGCTTTGGAAAGCGACGCACAGGGAGCTGAAACAACCCTTGGTGTAAGAATGGAAAACTGAAAGTGTGAACAAACCATTCTCTTCTTCACTCTAAGTCCAGTGCTTGATGTTACGGGTATTATGTACCCTTCTAAGCACTTCTACATATGGGCTTAGAGAAGTGGGAATACTAACAACAGTCGTAGTAAAAGCCTGTGTTGATTGAGAATCAACACTGTGGCAGCTACTGTGCTAGCACTTTGCACGCACTGACTCACTACCTTCCACCATAACCAATGAGGGGTACACTTGTGGATCCCTCATTTCTGACGCAGGACGCTAGAGCATGAGGGGTCAGAGATCATGTAAGGTCCTGCAGCCATTGTTGCTGGACTCCAAACCCAGGCGGCTGGCTCTGGAGCCAGCGACAGACACCTTCAAGGGGACTCCTGGTGTTACCTTTTCTCTCATTACAAGTGGTAAAATTTATCTTATATCTTTAAGGAAAGGCTTATGTAAGGAGGCCATGTGGCTGAGTGGAAAGAATATCAGAAGAGCTGAATTCTAGTTTATTCTTTTATTACCTGGCAATGAGTCACTTGGCTTGTTTTTTTTTATTTTTATTTTTTTTGTTTTTGCTTATAAAGTGAAAAACTGGGCAGAATGATCTCTTGAGTGCCTTCATTTAAAAGTTTTGTGAAGTGTAAAGTGCTGTTTAAATGTGAGTAAGAGCTTTGATTTTTGTGTACTGTGAAATAAATTTCTTCTTTAAATGACGAGCCATCATTGTGAAGTAGCATACCTGGCCTTTGACAGGCACCCAACTTCACAATTTCCAACCAATTTTCCAACGTGGCCTTTAAATAACATTTTCTGGCCCAAGGCTGGAACTTCATTTTCTGTATCTTGATATTACTTTGTGTAAATAAAAAGTAAAGTTTCTATTTTTGGTGTACACTGAGTTTCTCTCTTTTTTTTTTTTTGCAGTTTTTGGCCGGGGCTGGGTTTGAACCCACCACCTCTGGCATATGGGCCTGGTGCCCTACTCCTTTGAGCCACAGGCGCTGCCCTGAGTTTCTTTTTTGAAATAAAAATCTCATTTTTTTTTTTTTTTTTTTTTACTAATTATAAGGGGAATACATGTTTCTGGTAGGAAAAAATATAGCAAAATAGAAAGAAGGAAATAATAATCATCTAGAAATAATCCCCGTTAGGATTTTGTCATTTTTCTTTTTTTTTATTGTTTGGGATTCATTGAGAGTACAAAGAATTAGGTTACACTGATTGCACCTATTAGGTAAATTCCCTCTTATAATTGTGTCCCTCCCCCAAGAGGTCTGCCATACACTGTGGACCCCCCCCCCCCCAATTGTGGTATTGGCACAAAAATAGAGACACAGACATTTGGAACTGAATAGAAAACCATGAGATGAAACTAACATCTTACAGCCACCTATCTTTGATAAACCCAACCAGAACATACAGAAGGGAAAAGAATCCTTATTCAATAAATGGTGCTGGGAGAACTGGATAACCACATGTAAAAGGCTGAAACTGGACCCGCACTTTTCTCCATTCACTAAAATTGATTCAAGATGGATAAAAGACTTAAATCTAGGGCATG
>CAUYRH010026810.1:0-20927 GCA_963574655.1 Perodicticus potto
AGTTTCTGTTCAAGTCTCTTGCCCACATAGAAATGGGTTATTTGTTCTTTTCTTATAGATCAGTTTGAGTTCTCTGTAGATTCTAGTTATCAGACCTTTGTCGGAAGCATAACCTGCAAAAATCTTCTCCCATTCTGAAGGTTGTCTTTTGGCTTTACTTACTGTGCTCTTGGCTGTGCAAAAGCTTTTTAGTTTCATCAGATCCCAGTAATGTATTTTTGGTGTTGCATCAATTGCCTGGGGGTTCTTCCTCATAAAATATTCTCCCAGGCTGATTTCTTCAAGTGTTTCCCCTGCACTCTCTTCTAGTATTTTTATAGTTTCATGTCTTAAGTTTAAATCTTTTATCCAGTGAGAATCAATTTTTGTTAATGGTGAAAGATGGGGGTCCAGTTTCAGTTTTCTACAGGTTGCCATCCAGTTCACCCAGCACCATTTATTAAACAGGGAGCCTTTCCCCCACTGAATATTTTTGATAGGCTTGTCAAAAATCAAATGATTATAAGTAGCTGGGTTCATATCTTGGTTCTCTATTCTGTTCCATAAATCTACCGCTCTATTTTTGTGCCAATACCATGCTGTTTTGATCACTATAGATTTACATTATAGCCCAAAGTCTGGTAATGTGATACTTCCTGATTTTTCCTTATTTCTGAGTAATGTATTTGCTATTTGAGGTTTTTTCTGATTCCATATAAAACGAAGTACTATTTTTTCAAGTTCTTTAAAGTATGACATTGGTGCTTTAACAGGGATTGCATTAAATCTGTAGATTGCTTTGGGTAGTATGCACATTTTAACAATGTTGATTCTTCCCAACCTTGAGCATGTATGTTTTTCCACTTGTTAACATCTTCAGCTATTTCTTTTGTCAAGAGTTTCAAAATTCTCTTTATAGAGATCTTTCACGTCCTTTGTTAGGTAAATTCCCAAGTATTTCATCTTCTTTGGCGCTATTGTAAAAGGAATAAAGTGCTTGACTATATTTTCAGCTTGACTATTGTTGGCATATATAAAAGCTACTGACTTATAAGTGTTGATTTTGGATCCCGAGACACTGCTGTATTCCTTGATCACTTCTAAGAGTTTTTTTTGTTTATATGTTTAATATTTTATACTTTATTCGTTAATATTAACAGGTTAAGAAAGAAAGATTTTCCCAAATCCTGATTTATAGGTAGCATTTTTAGGTGGCCACAAAAAGTTAAGTTTCACAAAGAGGAACATTCAGTGATCTATTTTAATGCAATTTTAATTCTTGTTTCAACCTAAATGCAATAATAATTTGATAAGATACATACATACAAACCCCACATATCCTGAATTACCAAAGAGTTTCCATAGGGCTGTAACTCAAATCCATCCCTCTAAATCCTAATCCTCTATTGGTAAAATTTTACCCCATATTTTTCTTTTCACATGGCCCTTTTCTGAGCCAATTAAACAGATCTTTATTTCATTTTGATTTAAGCTGAATGCAACATAAAAATATAACAAGGTAAAAATAAACATTGTATAAGAAAATTAAAAAAGAAAAAGCTTCCACAGACACAGGGTTTTCATCAAGTGTATGTTTCCGCAATGAATAAGGACTTACAAATATGCAAATAAAACATTACCCTAAATTCTTATCTTGCCATCAATGCCATTCAATTTTTAGGCAATGCCATTTTTGCTACTGAAAACTTTTTTTAGAAGCTTCTCCCAAAACGTAATAGTATATTATAATCCCCCAAAAGTCTTAAATCAAAAAAGCTTTCCAAGGTGGAAGATTCACACGAAACTTTGTTTCTCCAAGAAAATAAAATCATTCTTACCATGGGAAGAAAAGAATATTAAGAGAAATCAGCCATGAGTGGTACCTGTGGCTCAAAGGAGAAGGGCACTGGCCCCATATACTGGTGGTGGCAGGTTCAAACCCAGCCTGGGCCAAAAACTGCAAAAAAACAAATAACAAAAAACAAAAATGAAATCAGCTTTTAAAACACATAAATATCTATACCAAAAAAGTGGTCTTTTCCTATGTCATCCCTTCAAATGAAACATAAAAATGTTCACTACAATAATCTCAGACTGCTTTCATATAAAAACCTCAGAATACATAAAGCACATATTTCAGCTTTCAAAGATGCCATTTAGAGTTCACATATTAAACAGATACTGCATAGCTCACAATGGCACAAATATACCTAAAACATGAACACTATTAATATTTCATCCCTGGTTAATAGTCAGAAAGAACTACATGGTTTGAAACGTGCTTTAACTTATGTGTGGTCATTAAAACTCAGTAGTAATTCAAGTATGGTCATATAAAGGCAGGCAGTTAATCCCATATCACTATAAAAATCAAAGCCATGAAAATGCTTTGGTATCTCTACCTTTCATTTACATAGGTAGATGTCGGGACCTTACTCTAGAAAATATAACATTTCTTACCTATGGTTTCCCTAGAACATAATGGAGTTTCAGAAACTATAAAAGATGTCAAGATCCATAGTTTGCTTCATCAAATGCCTTTCTAGCCCATTTCAATTTTTCATTCATAGTAAACAAGTCTTTAACCCTAGCAAACTTCCCACCGTCCTTTTGAATCAAGAAGATGATATCTTCAACTTGTACTCGACCTTGTCTGCCAATAGATGGGGCCTTGTGAGTCATTTCAGTGATGAACTCTATCACAGTAGATATTCTTCACGAGGAGATATTCTTCAAGAAGCTCTACTGACTTAGTATAAGGATTCTTTTCATCTCCAAAGCCATACATCATAAATCTCAATTCTTCAGAAAAAAATCTCTGACTTTTACCCTGTCCACCTTCTGCACCTCCTCTAATTTCTTCATTTTCTTCCTCAAAAGCAGTTTCTTCCTCCTCATCTGCCACCCCATCAGCCCGCCAGCCTACAGCACCCAGCAGGCTCCCACCCAGCAGGTTTCACTACTTTCACAGCCTCACTTCCGGTGACTTCCACATTAAAGTGAGTTTGATTGTATTTTATTTTTTAACAAAAATACTTAGCAGTTTTATTTTCACATTTCACAATACAAATTAAAACTGCCCCTTTTGGAGGTTTACTTCTTCCCTTCAAAACTACTCTGTCTTTGATAGGAAGGAAGAGCAAGTCTTCCTTACCATGCTATTCAGAAAACACCCAGAGTCACAGCACCATGATCTGCTGGTGAAGCAGAACAAGTAATAAGAAACTGACATTAAGAAAACTCCCCTCGGCTCGGCGCCTGTGGCTCAACAGGCTAAGGCGCCAGCCACGTACACCTGAGCTGGTGGGTTCGAATCCAGCCTGAGCCCGCCAAACAACAATGATGGCTGCAACCAAAAAATGGCCAGGCGTTGTGGCGGGGGCCTGTAGTCCCAGCTACTTGGGAGGCAGAGGCAGGAGACTCGCTTGAGCCCAGGAATTAGAGGTTGCTGTGAGCTGTAATGCCACGGCACTCTACCCAGGGCGACAGCTTGAGGCTCTGTCTCAAAAAAATAAATAAATAAATAAATAAGTAGAAAAGAAAACTCCCCTCTACCCTTATCTGTCTGGGCAAATCATTCCAGGTTCAGTGGGCACCAACATGGGACCAGCAGGAGGTCTCATCACTGGGGGCCCAGGCATCATTGGCATTTGACCTCCCATGGGTGGCCTCAGTCCAGTAGCAGGTCCAACTGGCATCATCCCAGGAGGGGGAGGACCCATCATCAGCATCATGGGAGGGCCACATACATGGGGTGCTGGCATACCAGGATGAGGAGGAACCAGAAGACTGGGGGGAGGTGGAATCATTGCCCCTACAGGAGGAGGAGCAGAGAATGGAGTAGGAGGTACTTTTCCTTGTTAAAATGCAGCTGTTGTTTTGTCAGGCTCTGGAGTCAATCAGGCTCCATTCTTCTAAGAGTTTTGAAGTTGAATCCCTGGGGTTTTCCAGGTATAGGATCATATCATCTGTGAAGAGTGAGAGTTTGATCTCCTCTGACCCTATTTGGATACCCTTGATTGCCTTCTCTTGCCTGATGGTGATGGCTAAGACTTCCATTACTATGTTGAATAGCAGTGGAGACAGTGGGCATCCTTGCCTCATTCCTGATCTGACTGGAAATGTTTTCAATTTTACACCATTCAATATGATATTGGCTGTGAGTTTGCTGTAGATGGCCTCTATCAGTTTAAGAAATGTCCCTTCAGGTGGCGCCTGTGGCTCAGTGAGTAGGGCGCCGGCCCCATATGCCAGAGGTGGCAGGTTCAAACCCAGCCCCGACTAAAAAAAAAAAAAAAAGAAAGAAAAAAGAAATGTCCCTTCTATGTCTATTTTCTTAAGTGTTCTGATCATGAAAGGATGCTGGATATTATCAAAGGCTTTTTCTGAGTCAATTGAGTGAATCATATGGTCTTTGTTTTTTATCTTATTGATGTAATGCATTATATTTATAGATTTGCGTATGTTAAGCCAACCCTGTAACCCTGGAATAAAACTAATTCGATCATGGTGTATGATTTTTTTGATGTGTTGTTGAATTCTGTTTGCTAAGATCTTACTGAATATTTTTGCATTGATATTCATTAATGATATTGATCTATAATTTTCTTTCTTTGTTGGATCCTTTCTTGCGTATCAGGGTAATATTTGCTTCATAGAATGTGTTGGGAAGTATTCCTTCTTTTCTATGCTTTGGAAAACGTTGTATAATATAGGTACTAGTTCCTCTTGAAAGGTTTGATAGAATTCAGACGTGAAGCCATTTGGTCCTGGACTCTTTTTAGGGAGATTTTGTATTGTTGATGCTATTTCAATGGTTGATGTAGGTCTATTCAAGACTTCTAATTCTTTCTGGTTGAGTCTAGGAAGGTGGCATGTTTTCAGGTATTGATCCATTTCCTTCAGATTTTCATATTTATGAGAATAGAGATTTTTGTAGTAATCATTGAGGATTTTTTGAATTTTTGAAATGTCTGTTGTTATTTCTCCTTTATCATTTCTGATAAACGATATTAGAGATTTTACTTTTCTATTTCTTGTTAGGTTGGCCAAAGGTAAACACTTTTGTTAATCTTTTCAAAAAACCAACTTTATGTTTCGTTGATCTTTAGTTGTATCTCCTTTGTCATTTCTTGGGGGTTTGATCTACTCTGGTTATTCATGTTGCCAGAGTTCTTCTGTTGGGTCTGCATCGTGTTATTTTCCACCGTTTGGTTATTAGAACTGGTAGGGTGAGATTGAATTGGGGTTCCCAGGTAGTAGAGATAGCCCCTTACCAAAGCACTAGGCTTTGTAATTGTGGCTTATCTCCTACAACCTTACAAAGACCCCTTGGCCAGAGACTCTGAAGATCTACTTGGTGAGATAGCACAAGATAGCAGATCTGCTATCTGATAACAGCGCTCTGTTTTGATATTAGCCAACTTCTACCCTATCCTAAGAAACCACAGTATTAGGTTTAAATCTCAACTTGAAGAGAGACGAACAGCTGTGGTGCCCAGCCCCAACACTTCAGTTCTTTTCCACTACCGAACTTCAAAGGTCAACCTCAGAATGTCCGTGAGTGGACAGCCCCAGACACGGGTTCCAATTAAATTGTCTCAGGCAATGCAAACCCTGCTCAACAGAGACTGAATCAAGGGTCTCCGACAGCACAATTGGAGCCAGGGATCCACACGTCTGCATGCCAGACTCAGTCCACACTGTTGTCCACTTCTCTGCTCACAGGCCCAATTGGAGCCAGGGGCCACACCCAGCTGGCCTCTGCTTACCAGACCATTTGGAGTCAGGGGACCATGCCTCCACCTGTCAGTCTCAGTCCACTGCCTGGCAAGCCTCCGTTCACAGGCTCTGTTGGATTCGGGGCACTGGGCCCCGCATTCTGGTCTCAGTCCACACCCAGCTAGCCTCTGCTTAACAGACCATTTGGAGTCAGGGGACCACACCCCCGCCTGCCAGTCTCAGTCCACTGCCTGGCAAGCCTCCGTTCACAGGCTCTGTTAGAGTCAGGGCACGGCACTCTGCCCACAGGTCTCAGTCCTCACCCAGTAAGCCTCTGCTCACCAGCCCCACCCAGTAAGCCTCTGCTCACCAGCCCCGCTGGAGACGGGACCACACCCTAGCCCTCAGGTCTTGGTTCACACCCAATAAGCCACTGCTCAAGGGTTCTGATGGAATCAGGGGACCATGCCTTTGATCTCAGGTCTCAGTCCACGCCTAGCAAGCCTCTGCTCGCAGGCCCAGCAGGGGCTGGGGACCAGCCCTGTCTGCTGAACTCTGTCCACAGGGGGCAACCACTCTCCCACTGTGGGTGCTGTCAGAGTTAGGGGTTCTGCACCCCGTCCCGCCGAGTGTCCCTTTCTTCCCCGTTAGTCACAGATTCCGTCCTGATGGTTGGCGGTCCACACTATGCCCAGATCTCTCAGGACAAGACCAAACACTCTGTGCTCTGCAGGGGGCAGAACTTCAGACCACCATGTGAAGGGGAAAGAGTGGGCTGGTAGTTTGGACTTGTAGTGGAAAATATCTGTTCAATTTTATGCCTGGCAGGGTGGTGTCAAGGTTCATAAGTGGAACCTCCCTGGAGAAAGAGACCTGGAGTTTAGTGGCTCTCTCCAGTGAGGTAAAATGAGAGGTCTTTCGTTCCCTGCTCGTTTGCAGATAGCCTGCGGCAGGCCTCCTGCTTTGGGGAGGGGTCTCCTGTCCTCTAGTTGATAGGCTTTGTACCTGTAATTTGTTTTCTTGAATGCTCTTCCTTGGAGTTACAGCTTGTTAAACTTCTTTCTTGGCTCAGCTCCCCACCTCTGGCTTCATAGAGTCTGATTCCGTCCAGTTATTCTTCCTCTGCTCTGGAGCCTCTGCCGAGGGTTGCTACCAGTTGGCCATCTTCCCAGAATTCCCTATTTATACTTTAAAATATTGTTTCTGATCACCATGCTCTCTTTGCTCTGAGCTTCAGACTTAAATATCCAGCTGTCAGCTGGACGTCTCTGCTTCTTTACTCCACAGACATTTCAAACACAGCATCATAAAGGTCAGCGCATTAGCTTCCTATACTCAGTTCTTTGTCTTGTTTCCCTAATCTCCATGTATAGTACTAGCATCTACCAAGCGGATCATGAAAAAAAGTAATCCCCACGTCACTTCTCCTACTGCCCCATGGGCTAGTGGTCATGGTTCTCCTCACGTAGGACTGATTCTCTCCTTCCCAGCCCTACTGGAACTACTTGTGACCATGTCTTGCAGTGGGTCTTGGTTTTCTTACCCTCTAATATGACCTTTAAGCTGTTTTCCATTTCTCTAGAGTAGAGGCCAGCAAAGGTTTTCTTTAGAGGGCTAGATAATAAGTATTTTTGGCTTTGCTGGCCTATGATCTCTGTCTGAGCCACTCAGCAAAGCTGTCATTGCATGAAAGCAGTCATAAACAAAGTGTCAGCAAATGGCATGGGCAGATTTGGTGCTCAGTGGGTGGATCTTGCCCACAGGCTACCCTCATACTCTAGAGCAGTGATTTGTGTGCCACAGCATCCTGGTGTGCTGTGAAAGGATCTTAGGTGGGCTGCGAAAATTTTTAAACATCATAAATTAAGTTACTTTTGAATGAAGTTCAAAGTACATAAGTATATTCTTTTTTTCACTCTTTCTTTTTGATCAACATAATTTAAGTGTGCCTTGCAAGTTTAACTATAGGTTCAAGGGTGGCCGGAGAAAAAAAGGTTGAAAAACACTGCTCTAGAGCATTACTTCTCAAATACAAATTTGGTCATAGAACTTCAGTCCTTGCTAATAAGTATCTTTTTGGATTTCCGTTGTTCACAACAGTGATCTCCAAAGTGAAGGATAGGAAGTACTTGAGTGATCCAGTGGGCTTCTCTTCACATTGGTATTTCAGCTAAAAGAATGACAAAGTAATTAAGCTTTATTGATAGCAATGGTGTCCTCACAGCTCACTGCAACCTCGAATTCCAGGGCTTACACCATCCTCCTGCATCAGTCTTCCAAGTAGCTGAAGTACAGAAGCATGCTACCACACCTGTCTAGTTTTTCTATTTTTTTTTTTTTTTTTGGAGACAGAGTGTCACTAGAGTGCTGTGGTGTCACAGCTCATAGCTACCTCAAACTCTTGGGCTTAAGCAATTCTCTTGCCTCAGCCTCCCAAGTAGCTGGGCCTACAGGCACCCACCACAATGCCCGGCTATTTTTTGGTTGTAGTTGTCATTGTTGTTTAGCAGGCCTGGGCTGGATTTGAGCATGCCAGCTCCCATGTATGTGACTGGTGCCCTAACTGCCGAGCTACAGACACCGAGCCAGTTTTTCTATTTTTTGTAGAGATGGGATCTTGCTCTTGTTCAGGCCGATTTTGAACTCCAGGCCTCATCTGATCATCCTGCCTCAGCCTCCAGAATGCTAGGATTACAGGCATGAGTTACGATGCCCGACAGTCTGTCTGTATTTCTTAATGGTCACACTCCTACAAAACACACTGTTTGTATTTCAGGACCAAAGTTATACCCCCTCAGAGAAGTCTGGTAACATAAACAAATAGCTTTCTGCTTTTGTGATTATCCCTTTATCTTGTTTATATGCCTATCATTACTCTTTTCTATTTATGTCACCCTGTCAGACTGTGTGCTCCTGAGAGCAAGGTCAGTATTCTATGTGAGTTAGTTATCTAAAAAATTAGAATAGCTCCAGGACAAGGTATAAGCTCAGCAAGTTTTTAAAATTAATTTTTAAAATAAAGGCAGCAGCAGGATGTTTCTGATTTTTGACCGTCCACCAAAGTATATAGCTTTCCATTGGCTTTGATAGTGGTCTCCTTGTATTTGGTGTTCCCATATATTTGATGTCACTCAATTCTAATCACCTCAGATTAAATGTACTCTTTTAGAGATCAGTTTCATTCAAGGACCTGACTGTAGACTTCACCCAAGAGGAGTGGCAGCGCTTGGACCCTGCCCAGAGACTCTTGTACAGAGATGTGATGCTGGAGAACTACAGCAACCTCATCTCAGTGGGTAAGTACAATTTCCCTGTGCAACTCCCAAGAACAAAAAACATGTTGAAGTTTCAGAATTTAATTATGTAGCCATAAGCATCAGGGAAGCAAGATGATTAAACTCTTTCAGGCAGTAGAAATATTTGTGTGTATTCACTGCCCTTCTTTCATCCTTCACCAAAATGTTCTAGCTTTACTGAGTTGTTGCTGGGCATCTTCACTGTACAGCTTCTGAAGCTCTACTTTGTTCAGAGTCCCTGAAGTTCAAAGAGCTTGGTCCAAGTTTGGTGTAATTTCCCTTCAACAGGATGTCATGTTAGTAAGCCAGATGTGATCTTCAGATTGGAGCAAGGAAAAGAACCATGGATGGTGAAGGAATTTTCAAGTCAGAACTACCCAGGTAAGCAAAGGATAACCGAGCAAGAGGAAACCAGTGGAAATGAGAGTTTCAAGGTGGTTAGGGATCACAGTGGCATCTTTCTGTAATATTTTTCATGAATCTCTTTTTTTTGGCCTCAGACATTTGGAAGCAATTGAAGATGATTAACCCTTTGCACTCACTTGCTTTTTTCTCGATTCCTTTATTCTACTCGGGATTTAATTTTTTAAATACCCCAGATTTTACAAAGAAAAGATATTGGAAAAATAGACAGAAATCCTCCAGGGTGAAACTACATGTTGAGTGTGGCTCGACATACGAGCTGCTACCGGTGCTAACCGTGTCAAGTCACACTCGACATCTGAGTGCAGAGGGTTAATGTTATGCTGTATATACCATAAACATTCATCCCAAATAAATACACTCCTTTAGTTGAAGTTTATAAAAATTTTTTCCACTAAGTGATCTATCCCCAGAATTCACCTTCCTCTTTTACTGTACCCCTTAAAATCCAGGGGTGTCCAGCCTGCAGCCCACAAGCCATGTGCTAATTTTGTGAGCATATTTTTTGCTTATCTGTGGTGTTGGCTGTCATGAAAAGTATACACAGACATTTTTTTGATAATCAGCTTTTGATAGTGTTTATGTATTTAATGTGTGGCCCCAAACAACTCTTCTTACAATGTATGGTAGAGAAGGAAAAAGGTTGGACATGCCTGTGCCCTAACCTTCTGTAGCATTCTTTGTTGCCTACTTTGCCCCCCCCCGCCCCGCCATTGTCGTAGACTTTTTAAATATTCAGATATTCATAGATCTGTTGAAATCTTTCTAGTTGCCTTCCTTTTTTTTTCTATCATGTAACTTAGAAATACCTCAGTTTCCCTTTCAGTGCTTACCTTGAGAATAAGGTAAGGCAAATAAGGTGACTACCACACACAAAATTTAAGAAGACACTCACTCTCAGGGTTGTACAGGTGCCCTAGCTGTCTTGCCTGTCTCCCTCTAGTCCCAACTCTGCTCAGCCAGAAATCTTACTTTCCATTCCCCTTTCAATTCATGCAAGTTCCAGAGTTCCTGTGTCACTGCCAAAAGTTCAGATTCATGCCTTCTTCTGAGGGTTGGGATAGTACTGACCATCTTCCTGACATCTGTTTTACCTGGTCTCACTGTCTCCATGTTTGTCTCTAAGGTACCCTCCTGAGTCTTGTGTGTTTTATTCATCACTCTATCAGCCACACTTCCAGCATACTTTGTGTACTGTTCTTCACGACTATTTTACATTTTCCACTCTGTGTTTAGTACGAATTTGTAAAATGTCAAAGGAACTTGTATTCTTTGTTATTTTTCTCTCCTTTCACTCTGTTAAACAGGCTGGTGTGGATGGATTTGCTTTCTACTATTTTGTGTTTTTGTTTTCCTCCAGATAACCAAGTAGGAGATATTTGCACTTGAAATTTCTTTAATCCTAAGTGGCTGGGCCTGAAGGCTAATCCTCCATAGCAAGCCATTTGTGAAAAATTCTCATTTCATAGCAAATGTATAAAAACTCACAAACTATTGTTAATTGTGCTCCCTTCTAGAAGTTGATGATGCCTTAATGGACAAGGAAATTGGAGACAAACATTTGAGGCGAACTATATTCTTCAGCAACAAAACACCAATTACAGAAAGAGCTAAAATATTAAGGAAAACATTTAATCTGGACATGAATATTGTTCCCTCACAAAAAATAACCTATAAATGTGATGTAAGAGGAAACAGTTTGAAAACTAATTCAGAAGTAGCTGTTGCAAAGAAAAGCAAAGAAAACAAAAATGTTCCTGATGAAAAAAATGGATGTGGGAAGGCACTGCTCGATACCATGCATGAGAAAAGTCATTCTGGAATGAAAACATGTAATACAATTGGGAATACCAGAAATCAAAACGGATATCTTATTCTACACCAGAACTGTCAGACTTTGAAACAACCTTTTGACCATAATAAATGTGGGAAAACCTTCAAGAGGGAAATCTTCATTACACTGAAAAGGGTGCAGTCCGAAAGGAAAGCAAATGAATGTAATGAATGTAGGAAAACCTTTTCTAAGAGGTCCACCCTCACTGTACATCAGAGAATTCATACAGGGGAAAACCCCTATGTTTGTAACAAATGTAGGAAAACTTTCCATGTGAAGACAAGCCTCACTCGACACCAAAGAATCCATACTGGAGAGAGACCATATGAATGCAGTGAATGTAGAAAGACCTTCGTTGACAAATCAGCTCTCATTGTACATCAGAAAATTCATGGAGAGGAGAAATGCTATGAGTGTAATGAATGTGGTAAGACCTTCTTTCGGAAGTCAGCCCTTGCTGAACATTTCAGGTCACACACAGGAGAGAAGCCTTATGAATGCAAGGAATGTGGAAATGCCTTCAGCAAGAAATCTTACCTTGTTGTACATCAAAGAACGCACAGAGGAGAAAAACCAAATGAGTGTAAGGAATGTGGGAAAACCTTCTTCTGTCAGTCAGCTCTTACTGCACATCAGAGAATTCACACAGGGGAAAAACCCTATGAATGTGGTGAATGTGAGAAAGCATTCTCCTGTCAGTCAGCCCTCAATGTGCATCGAAGAAGTCATACAGGAGAGAAACCCTATGCATGCAGTCAATGTGGAAAATTTTTATGTACTAAATCAGCCCTCATTGCACATCAGATAAGTCACAGAGGAAAGAAATCTTATGAATGTAGTAAGTGTGGGAAATGTTTCTTCCATAAGTCAACACTCACTATACATCAGAGAACTCACACAAGAGAGAAACATGGTATGTTTAATAAATGTGCTAGAACATCCATTGAGAAGCTAAACTGCAGTGAACATAAGAGAATGAACAGAAAGGAGTGTAGTAAGCATGAGCATGCCATCAGCAAAAACTCACACCTCACTGTACAACGGAGAACTATATGGGAGAGGCCATATGAATGTAATGAATGTGGGAGAACTTACTGTAGGAAGTCATCCCTCACTCACCATCAGAGAACACACACAGGAGAGAGACCATACAGGTGCAACGAATGTGGGAAAACCTTCTGTCAGAAGTTCTCTTTCATTGAACATCAGCGAATTCACACTGGGGAGAAACCATATGAATGTAATGAATGTGGGAAATCCTTCTGCTATAAGTCAGCCTTCAGAGTACATCAAAGAATTCATACAGGAGAGAAACCATATGAATGTAATGAATGTGGGAAAACCTACTGTCGGCTGTGGACTCTCACTGAACATCAGAAAATACACACAGGGGAGAAACCCTATGCATGCAATCAATGTGAGAAAACATTTCGCCACAAATCAAACTTCCTTTTACATCAGAAAACCCACAAGGAATGAGTTCCAACAAAGCAATAAATTCCAACAAAACAGCAAATTAAATAATTTACATGAAAATAAAGCTGTTATTATGCATAGAGGCGTGGAATCTTATAAATGTAATGAATATGGAAAAGTTTTCTGCCATAAGCCCTCACCGTAACATCAGAGAACTCACCTGGGAGAAACACCTTGTTCAATAAATGTAGTGTAGCAGTGTGAACTATGAAAATACTGAACAATTCCAAAGGTATGCCACTGTGCCTCCCTTTTAAAGTAATGAAACAAACATTAAGTTCAGTTGTGACTTAATTGTGTATCGTATGAGGTGCAAGTATCTAATCTTACTTCATTCCAAATCAATACCAATTGTTCATATGATTGAGTAATTTACAATTTCTCTATAGTATTTTAAATTCTCAGATTAGGGAGCTTGACTTTTGTCATCTGTCTCCATAGTCTTCTAGTAATAGACTCCAATCCCTTTATCTGCAAAGGTGACACTTAACTCCAGAGGACGAACAGTAATACTCCACACAGCCTTTGAAATTATACCACAGAAGAGCATTTGCTAAGGCTAAGACAATGAAAGCTCTTCCCGCAACCTTTCTAACGGGAGACAGGTACAGGATAGCTAATATGTGATCCTGAAGCTTTCAGTCAAGTCAGGGAAAAACAGCAATTTCAGTAGGAAAAACATAAAGATATAAGAGGATTTGAGCAGCAAAGAGAATCTAACCTTTAAATCCAAAAAGTTTTGGTCTTTCTGGTTTTAGTATTCTATAACATCCACTCACCCCTGTTCTACCAGTAGCTTAATTTATGTCAATTAAATGCTTTCAAAAATCTCTTGTACTTTGTAATAAACATGTTCACAGAGATGTTTTTTAGAAGTAACTTACCAAATTCTGAGGACAAAAGGCCTCTGTAGTGCCAATTAGAGTTACATTATGTAGATGCAGGCAATTAGGTAGGATCACCATTTAAGGGGGTTAATGTTAGTAGGAGACTTTCCCTTCAAGTCCTGATTTCCTTGAGTGGGATTTTTCCTGTACCCATACCTGTCCTCTCTGCCACATTATGCATTCTGCCCCAGGGAAGATGAAGTGGGTTCGTCTAACTGTTAAGACAGTGATGAGTAAATAGGTTTGCTCAGTTCAACTCTAGAGCCTCCTCTTTGTGGGCTATATTGGCAATATGATTCTTATCATAGGCATTGCCTATGGTAGAGCTGGCCTAAATTGGCCTAGTTCTGTCACTTAGCTTATTGGCCCATTTTGATGGTCACACTAAGTTGCAGCCTCCAACACAGTCTTAATAATGGTTTAGAGCAAACTTTATACGGTGTAGAAGGGGGCCACACAAGGACATCAGCAGCAGGAGATAGGGATCTCTGGGGCCATCTGTCTTAGAGGCTAGCTACCACAGGTAACCGCAAAAAGAATGGAGCAGTTTCAAGAAATATAGGAGACACCAGACATGGTGATTGTTCACCTTCACTTCTGGTAAATCTAAGTGGAGAGGACAAAATGATGCAGGAGAAAAAGAATTGATAGAGTAATTTTCTGATGGGTGAGATAGGTTGGAGTCTAGTGCCTTTTTAAGAGAATAGACAACTGTCATGCCATGCCAGTTGATGCACATTAAAAATCCCATATATGGGCACATGTGAGTGGGTTGATGTGGCGGAAGCTTGTGGATTTCTTTGATAATTATTACAGTCATCCCTATGTCTGATACTGGAGCTTGAGGTCTTCAGGCCAACCAGTCAGGATGGGAAGGTGAATGCTAAGACAGAGACCAAAGACAAAGTGGTGTCTTTTTACTGTCTTAGTTGGTGCTACTTGTCATGTTGCTAAATAACTAGCCAAGGATCTGGAAAAACTAAAGGAAGATCCCAAGGCAAGAAGAGGAGCTGCAGACATGTCTACCAACCCATGCCAACAAGGAGAGCCAGCAGATAAGAACACATGTCAGTGACAGAAGCCTGTCAGGAACATCAGATGACTGCTTCTCTACCTCCCCTCTCTAGATCTCACACCAAAATGTCCTCTTTGACCCACCATCACTGGAAACATGCAGGGAAGGGAATTCTGGGGAACATAGAATCAGGCAAGCCAAGATGACACATTACAAAGTCACCATACTCTTGTTTTCTTCTCAAGGCTAGGGATGGTAAATCCCTTATTGGTTTCACTCAACCCTTCCCACACTTTTGTAAAGAATCTCTATTCAGTTTTATTTCATTCCTTTTAAATAAGTGGGTTTTTTTGTTTTGTTTTGGGGGGGCTGGGTTTTTTTTGTTTTTTTTTTTTTGAGACAGTCTCACTCAGTCTCGAGATTGAGTGCCACGGTGTCATAACTCACAGCATCCTCAAATTCTTTGGCTCAAGTGATTCTCTTGCCTCAGCCTCCTGATTAGCTGGGAATATAGGCACCAGCGACAATACTGGGCTGTTTTTTAGAGATAGGGTCTTGCTCTTGCTCAGGCTGGTCTCAAACTCCTGATCTCAAGCAATCCGCCCACCTTGGCCTCCCAGAGTGCTTGGATTACAGGTGTGAGCCCCCTTGCCAACCCAAAGGAGCTGTTTCTTAATAGTACTGATTCTATAATTAACACCAGGCACCCCCTCTAACCTTTGAAGGCAGAGTAGACATAATATGCCTTAGGACAGGGGTTATCAGGTTCTGACCTGCCAGTAACATAATTGGTCATGGAGGCCCTAGAATGAAATTAGATGGGCAATCTTTAAAGTGTAGCTTAACAGATAAGCAGAAATTTTCTGAATCTTCTAGACCAGGAGTTCTCAAACTATGGGTCAAGACCCGTTTGAGGGTTGAACAACCCTTTCACAGGGGTCACCTAAGACCATCCTGCATATCAGATACTTATATTACGATTCATAACAGCAAAATTACAGTTATGAAGTAGCAACAAAAGTAATTTTATGGCCAGGGGTCATCACAACATGAGGAACTGTATTAAAAGGTCGCTGCATTAGGAAGGTTGAGAACCACTGTTCTAGACAGAAACCCGACTTGAGTGGTTCCATTGGGGTGTCACAGCTCTTCACTCAGTTCCCACACTTAAGCAAATTCCAACACCCAAAATGGCCTCAGAAGAGACCTTTAAAGATGGTCCCCACAATGTAGCCACAGAAGCATAGTGTGAATCTTCTTTCAAACCTTCCCAGAGGTAACAGCAGTCATTTACCAGCCTGACTGTGCACTGGATACAGAGAAATATTAGTACCCAGACCTCCGTGGGAATTTGGATATTGAATGAGATAATGTTAATTCTTACATTTCCCAGACACCACCATGGCCCATAATCACAGTGGAGACCTTCATAAAGGGCAGGAGATAGATGACCTGAATCCATCTGCAAGAGTTTGCTTCTGCCCATACTGATTATTTCCTCAGACCCAGAATGTATAAGGACAGACTTAGTCACTGGCAAAATCCTCATACTGGTTCCCTGCCTTTGAAGGGAAAACTCTTGCTGCCCATGATAATATAATCTAGTCTGGACAATTTTTAACGATATTTGAACCAAAAAAATAGGTGAGATATTTGCATGCAATCATTGACTAACATTGTTTACATGGATTAACATAAGCTGTGCCCTTGCTCCAATTTTTCATCCTGTGGAAGTTAAATTGTCTTCACAGAGAGAATTTAATCTTTAAGGTTAAAACATTCATCCAACAACCAATTATCCTCCACTTAATGAGGGCACCAGTGATTAGACAGGACTCCGCCTAATCTAATCTGATTTCACATTACATCTTTTTAAAGGATTGTATTTTTAAATACGGTCATACTCATAGGGGCCAAGGGTTAAAACTTCAACCTGTCTTTTATGGTGGATAGCACTCATCCCACATACATCCAGTTATATCTTCTCAAATATATGACAATGAAAACAAATAAGTATTTAATGGGTAAAGGAAATATGCCTCATACACATTAGTGTTCAGATGACATTTTAAGCCAAAATAATATTTATAACTTCTCTCTCCATCTGTTATTTACTTAAATGTAACTATGTAACATGGTTGGAATATTAAAACTCAAATGAAAATAAACATAAAACAAAAGCTTTTCCGTTGAAACTTTCCAAAGAACATGTTGAATAGCTTAACATTTACATAATGGCTATCCTTTGATCCTTTGCTAACTGAAGACTTTTGGCTTAGAATTAGTGATACTCCCTAGGAAATACGGCAACAGAGACAGTAAGAAGAAAGTTTAGAACACAGTGAAAAAATTTCTAGGATTTTATTGAGTCAGGTGATGACAAATTTGAGATACTAGACTTCTCAGAATAAGTCATTCCAGTCTATTTTAGTAAGCTTCTTTTTTCTCTTCCTGTTATAGACATAGAATTAGCAGTTTGACTCTGATAGAAGTCATGTTGGAAAATGGCTTTGAGACAAAAATGGTTCCAGTATAATGGGATTTTAAGGACCAAAATCAAGGGTGAGAGTTCCAGTGTACATTTTTCTTCCTCATTATCCTATCTCCATTTTCATGTGTTGATGATTTCTTTGTACACATTAGCTGGTTTTAGTTATATGTTCAGCTTATATGACTTAAAATCTACAAACCTAATTCACATGTATCATTTGCAAAAAGTGAGCTGTGTATACACAACATTTCTTAGAGATCCAAATATAAACACACTAGTGAAGCAGATGAAGAGGAGCCACCTGTGGATATTATACAACAGTTTAGCTGTGACAGTCACCGTAAAGTCTGAGAAAGCGGAAAGATGAGAGAGTGAAACTCCCACACCCTCGATCTGGAATTCTTGTGTGTACCCTCTTATTTACCCTTTATTTCTTTGACTTGTGATTAGCTTTATGTTTTTCACTATATACTAGCAAAATTTCTTCTAATTCCAAAGAGATGGCTTTTGTTTTACTTAGGCTTAGCTTAGGGTTGCATCGTCTGAAGTTTGTATCTTTAGATAGCTGCTGTTGTTAAAAATGATTTATTCATCCAGTGGGAGTAGGTTATGAACAAACAGCAAAATGAATGTTTTTGTCCCCACCACAGCCCTCTAGCTGCCTACCTAGAATGTGTGGCTGAACACATTTCACCTCGTTTGCTCAAAGTCTCAAGTCAATGCCACATAGAAAGTAGATTTCTGATCACATCTGTTTCTTCAACAGATATGTATTTGTATTTCCAGGATATTCCTTGAATCCACGTCAAAGAAATAAGCTTGACTAAAGATCTTCCTATAGTGATCTCTTGGGTTTAAATTTCTGATTTCTAGTAAAGAGTAAATGATTTCTAAGTGTCTTTCTGTGTCTTTCCCTTTTTAGGATTTTTTTTTTTTAAGTTTTTGGCTGGGGCTAAGTTCGAACCCACCATCTCTAGCATATGGGGTCAGCGCCCTACTCCTTTGAGCCACAGGCGCCACCCTTTAGGATTTCTTTTTATCATGAGTTTTCTGATGTCGAGAAAGCTGTGAGTTTAAGCTGAAAGCCTTTCCACATTGGTTACACACAAAGTGTTTCTCTCTTGTATGGATTTTCTTGTGTTTGTGAAGATTTGAATTATTGTTAAAAAATTTCCCACACTCATCGCACTCATAGGGTTTCTCTCCAGTATGAATTTTTTTATGTTGATTAAGATCTGCATTAAAACGAAAGGTCTTTCCACATTGATTACATGTGAAGGGCTTGTCTACAGAATGAGTTTTTCGATGTTTATTAAGGTTTGACTTATATTTAAAGGTTTTTTCACAAATAGCACATTTGTAGGGTCTCTCTCCAGTATGTGTTCTTTGGTGATGAGTTAGATCTGACAAACGGACAAAACTCTTTTTACAGTTACTGCAAGTAAAAGGTTTCTTTCCAGTATGGATTTGTTGATGACGAACAAGATCTGTGCGCTGGATAAAGGCTTTTTTACATTTATTACATGCAAAGGACTTCTCTGCAGAATGAATTTTCTGATGTTTATTTAGATTTGAACGGCTTTTAAAGGATTTTTCACAACTATCACATTTATAAGGTCTTTCTCCGGTATGAGTTCTTTGATGGAGGATAAATTGTGAGTATGGACTAAATTCCTTTTTGCAATCATTACAATAATATTTACATTTATCAGATTTCTTTTTAGCATGAATTAATTGGTGTTGAACTTTTTCTGAGAATGAGTGAAAGGTTTTTCCACAAAGTTTACAGAAAAAGGGCTTCCTTCGAGTATGAATTTTTTTATGCTGAGTCAGGTTTAGTTTCTTGCCAACATGAAAGTGCTGATGTATATTCAAGGATGAGGGGAACCAGAAGGCCTTTTGACAGACGTCACATTTGTATGGTTTTGATGCCCTGTGGGTGCTCTGATGTTGAATAACCTTTGATGCTCTGTTAAAGGTTTTGCCACATTGGTTACATTCAAAGTATTTATCTGGTATACAAATTCTTTGGCGTGTTGTAAGTGATGACTGATGCCTAAAGACCTTTGTATTTTCACCATATTTGTGGGCTTCCTCCAACTTGTGGATTTTCTGGTGTCCAGTAAGTTGCGAGTTATGCCTAAAAACCATGCCACAGTCTTCACATTTATAATGCTGGATGGAAGTATGAGGTCTTTGGTATTCTTCATGGTGAACGCTTTGTCTGAAGAAATTCCCAGATAAATTGAGGGTGTGAAAAGCCGTCCATGATGGTTGACATGCTAGTAGGAAAATTTAAGAAAAAAAAGAAATCAAAACCAGCGATTGCAACATACATCAAGGTATTTAGTAAAGAAAAAGAAAGAAGAGTTCCATGAGTGGAGACTTAAGGTTAGGATGAGAAGTAGGAATTTGGAGATATGTAGAATTAAGGACGTGGTTCTTCCTTCAATACAAGAATTTAATGACAGTGACCACTAAATTCGTTTTTCTATTTCTTTAACCTTGAAATATTTATATTTGTCATATAAAAAAGTGACAGGTCCATTATTGATTGGGCCAGTGCCCTATTTAGATATTGGGAGATATTAATATTTAGATATTAGATATTTTTTTTTTTTGAGACAGAGCCTCAAGCTGTCACCCTGGATAGAATGCTGTGGCATCATAGCTCACAGCAACCTCCAACTCCTGGGCTCCAGCGAGTCTCTTGCCTCTGCCTCCCAAGTAGCTGGGACTACAGGCGCCCACCACAACGCCCGGCCATTTTTTGGTTGCAGCCGTCATTGTTGTTTGGCGGGCCCAGGCTGGATTCGAACCCGCCAGCTCAGGTGTACGTGGCTGACGCCTTAGCCTGTTGAGCCACAGGCGCCGAGCCTTCATATACAATCTTAACTATTTTCATCAAACTGATTAACATAGCCTTCCTGGCAATTTCTCTGTTATTATATGAACACATTTGTATTCTGCATTTAGCAAGGTTCGCCTGTACCCTTCTAAGATGCACAGTAGGTGTGACCCCACCAATTACCCTCCCTTAACATGATGAATTTTATGTTTGTATTTATACATGTTTTCTTTGGCGGATTTTGAGTCCAAGATAGAAAGGCTTTCCCCTGTGAGATGATAAAAGATTTGGCTCGTGTTTTCTCTTAGTTATTCTATGATTCTGTTCATTGTACATGAAATTATTGGATCCATGTAGAGTTTATCATAGTTTATTGTGTGAAGCACAGAACCTCTTTTGTACCTATCTACCCCGTTTATTCTAAAGCTGTCTTTACCTTCAACTGATTTGGAAACTGTGTTGTCAATACTAAATTCTTTTTGTTTAATGTTTGCATGTTTAGGGCATAGAAGTATGTTTAGGGCATGCAGTTTGGTTACATGAATGTATAGTGGTGAGGTTTCGTGTACCCACCACACAAATAGTGTGCATTGTACCCAATAGGTAATTTTTTTTTTTTTGAGAGAGAGCGTGCCATGGCGTCATAGCCCACAGCAATCTCCAACTCTCTCCAACTCTTGCGCTTAAGCGGTTCTCTTGCTTCAGCCTCCAAGTAGCTGGGACGACGACAGGCATCCGCCACAACCCTCGGCTATTTTTGTTTGTTTGTTTTTGAGACAGAGCCTCAAGCTGTCACCCTGGATAGAGTGCTGTGGCATCACAGCTCACAGCAACCTCCAATTCCTGGGCTCAAGCGAGTCTCCTGCCTCCACCTCCCAAGTAGCTGGGAATACAGGCACCCGCCACAACGCCCAGCCCTTTTTTTGGTTGCAGCCGTCATTGCTGTTTGGCAGGCCC
>CAUYRH010026811.1:0-22284 GCA_963574655.1 Perodicticus potto
TCCCAAGTGTAAAGTGAAGGAGACACCAAGGCACAGGTGTCTCCTCAGCAGTTGTCCAGGCTTTTTGGCTATTGGAGCCTCTGGTGGGCGTTGTAGGTCCCCCTCCTTGCCTGTCATCCAGCCCACTGGCTCTTCAGCTGGCTGCCACAGCACCAACAGAGTGAGGTGATCTTATCACACAAGCTATGAATCTTAGAGGCATTTTACATGTTAGTAAGTGTATGTTCATAGTTCTGTTTTATCATGTGTAGACATGTGTAACCACTACTGCACTCACATACAGAAGTAGTCCTTTACCGCAGAGATCGTGCTCTTTGCAGTCACATCCTCGTCCCTCCAATCTCCGAGCTCCCAGCAACCGCTAATCTGTCTCCAGCTCTGTGTTGTCAGTTAAGATGTAAATGGAGTCATTTAGTAGATGACCTTTTGAGATTTTTTTTTATTTTTTTCACTGCTGCATCTGATTTCTTTTTTTGCTGAGCAGTATTCCATGATATGAAGGTATAGTTTGTCTAAACCATTCATCTGCCAGAGAACACGTTTGTTGTTTCTAGTTTTTCACTATAGCAGCTAAAGGTGCCACAGATAATCATGTACAGATTTTTGTTTGGACATAATGTTTCATTTTTTTGAGATAAATGTCAGAGTATAATTGTTGGATTCTTTGATAAGTATGTATTTAGATTCTTTTTTTTTTTTTTTTTTTTTGCAGCTTTTGGCTGGGGCTGGGTTTGAACCCACCACCTCTGGTATATGGGGCCAGTGCCCTACTCCTTTGAGCCACAGGCACCACCCTGTATTTAGATTTTTAAGAAACTGTCAGACTGTGTTCCCGAGTGGCCAAACCATTTCACATTGCCACTACCAATGAAAGAGACACAGTTTTTCTGCCCCTGTAGCACCATTTAGAATCGTCACTTTCTGTTTTCTGCTTTAGTAGGTGTGTAGTGATAACCCATGTAGTTTCTTTTTTTAGAGACAAAGTCTCTCTGTTCCCCTGGCTGGAATGCAGTGATATCATCATAGCTCACTAAAACCTCAGAATCCTGGGCTCAAGTGGTCCTCCTGCTGCAGCCTCCTGAGTCGCTGGGGTGTAGGAACCCACCATCATGCCCTGCTAATTTTTCTATTTCTTGTACAGACAGTATCTTGGTCGTTTTAACTATTTAAAGGAGGGTGTAGTTGGGGGGTGGTGCCTCCTTGTCTTGGAAGGTGTGTGAGGAGTAGAGACGGCTGGCTGTAGCCTGTAATCCCAGCATTATGGGGGCTGAAGCAAGAGGATTGCTTGAGGCCAGCTTGAGCAAGACTGAGACACTGTCTTTATAAAAAGTAAAATAATTAGATGGGTGTGGGTGGTGCAGGCCTGTAATCCTAGGTACTTGGGAGGAGAAGAAGGGGGAAAGGATAGCTTGAACCCAGGAGCTGAGGTTGCAGTGAACTATGATTGTGGCACTGCCTTCTAGCCTGGTTGACCAAGACTCCATGTCTTAAAAAAGCAAGAAGGAAGTAAGAATTTTGCCGAGACTGTTTTCCTCATTGTTCTGCCCATTGGGCCTCTGATGGTCATTTGATTTCTTTCATCCTTTGGTAGGGAAACTGCTGTTGGCCCAAGACAGTCCTCTCTTGGGGCCTTGCAAAAGTGTCCTCAAATTCCTCTGTAGGAACTTCCAGGGTCCTTCCCAGAGCATCACAATGGCCAGTATATTGCAGTCAAGTGGTGAGGGTTTAAAATGGGCTGTGCCTATCAGCTCTGATTCAGGGCACTGCTTTACCTTTTATTTTCTTTGCCTATTTTATCTCAGAGAATGCCTTTTTTTTTAACCCCTTTTTCTTTTTCTTTTTTTTTTTCCCCTCACTTTGTTGTCCTTGGTAGAGTGCTGTAGCAGCATCACAGCTCACAGCAACTTCAAACCTTTGGGCTTAAGTAGTTCTCTTGCCTCACCCTCCCAAGTAGCTGGGACTACAGGCGCCCACCACAACGTCCGGCTATTTTTTGTTGCAGTTTGGCCGGGGACAGGTTCAAACCCACCACTCTTGATGTATGGGGCCGGCGCCCTACTCACTCAGCCACAGGCACCGTCCTCAACCCCTTTTTCATTCTGAGCAGCCACATTGGACTTCTTTTACTGCCATACAAATGTCAAAGTCTCCCTCTGGATTGTTGAACATGCTGTTCACTTTTGGATAAACCATGTTCTTTCTCCCATCTCCCCTCTTGCATACATATGCTTACATTAAATACTCCTCTGTTAAGAGAACATTTCTTTCATTTTTTGTTTTTAAGACTGGTCAAGTGCAATAGTGAGAAGGGAGAAAGAGCAGAGCAAGGAAGGAGAATGTTTCTACTCCCAGCAGACTGGTCTGTATGTCTGTTGAGTTGTCCTGCAGATTGAGCCTCAGAGGGGTTGGTGGGATCTCACCTGCTCAGCACCACATTGCAGTTCTTGGCACATAGAGGAGGCTCCCAGGAAGTGCTCTATACTGGATTAAAAAGCAGTAGCAGTAATTTTACTTAGAATTTGGTTAGCATTGTTTCAGCAACTGCCCTTATTTTACAGAATTTTTATTTTATTTTTTCCTACAAAGCTGCCTAAACTTAGAAGCTGATTCTTTCACATGTATTATGCCTTCAGAAAATTCTACCGCTCTCTTAAGAGGAATCTTTAGAACTTGGTAAGTTCCTCTAGATATCTTCAATCTTCAATTTGAGCTCAGAGGCATGCTATCTTTCTATTTTTTGCTTTTTTTCTTTAATCTTAGTAGGGTGGGATGTTCAGTCCTGATGGGGATAAAAGATAAAGAATCATAGAAGTATTTGGGGAATGATCTGTTACTTTCCTGGACAGCTTTTATTTATCTTTAGACTGTGAGAAATGAAAGAGTTATTCCTTGGGAAATAATTGAAATTGGTCAGGCTTAGTGGCTCATAGCTATAATCCTAGCACTCTAGCAGGCTGAGGCCAGGTAGATTGCTGAGCGCAGGAGTTGAAAACCAGTCTGACCCTGTCTCTACTAAAAATAGAAAAACTAGCTGGCACTGTGGTAGGTGCCTGTAGTCCCAGTTACTTGGGAGGCTGACACAAGAGGATTGCTTGAGCCCCCAGAGTTTAAGGTTGATGTGAGCTATAAAGCCAGGATACTCTGCCCAGGGCAAGAGAGTAAGACTTTGTCTCAAAAAAGAAAAAAAAAAAAAATTGATATCTAGATGTAAAGTATTTTATTTTTAGCAGTTACTGAGATTTCTCAAAATTACTACCCAGATGTTAGAATTATATAACTTACCTTTTTCTGAGATAAAATAAGGTGATTTGAAATGACTGAAAGTGGAATAATTTCCCATCACATATGAGAGTTAGGGGTAAAGTATCAGTTGAGATAAAGAAAAGCCAGGCACCTAATGCAGCCTCTGCATACAAGCTGGGCTCTGGGAGGGGTTTGCACACTCCCAAATTCAAGTGAGCTAAAATGTTCACATTTTTAGATGGTTAGAAAAAATCTCAAGAATACTGATTTATGATACATAAAGTTATGTAAAATTTAGATTTCAGTATTCATGAATAAAGCTTTTCTGTAATGTAGCCACTCCTGTTTTTTATGTATTGTCTTTGACTGCTCTCAGGCTAAAATGGCAGTCACGTGCTGCCTAATGACACTCAGCGATGGGTCACCATATGTGATCTGCGTCCCATAAGCTTATAATGGAGCCGGAAAATTCCTTTTGCCATCATAGCCATCCTGACATTGTAGCACAACACCTTGTCTCTTCTGTGTGTAGATACACAAATATTTAGCATTATGTTGCAGTTACCTGTAGTACTCAGTACGGTAACATGCTGTACAGCTTTGTGCTGAGGAGCAAAAGCTAGACCCATCCAGCCTAGGAGTTTAGTAGGCTGTACCATGTAGGTGTGTATGAGTATACCCTGTGATGTTTGCACAATGGTAAGTTGCCCAATAATACATTTCTCATAATATATTCTCATTGTTAAGTGAGGTATGACTATTTACAGCAAAGTCCTTAGGCCCCAGAGAGCATAAAGTATGTACTGTGTGACAGAATAAGTTAACTGACCCATGCTGTATGTGGTTGGAGAAGTATTTATAGTGTGTTAGGGTTGAAGAGATGACTTGGGAGAAGCCAAAGGGAGGGAAGAGGGGTGCCACTTCTTGGTGATTTAGTTGTATCTTTTTCCCCCTTGAAAGTATAACTCATTAATAGGTTAACCTGTGTTGCAGTTTTGAAATAGAAAAATAAACCAGGAGAAATGAATTCTCCTATTATTTTTTTCACCAAAATGACTGCAAATGGGAATATGTAGAAAGAAAATTAGTGCAGTACTTTCAATTTTCAACAGGTTTTAATATTATAATATCTTAAACACTTAAGAGACTATTTATACCTTGTACAGTTTCTGTGTTTTTTTCTAATTGTAGTTGTAGAGATTACCTATTTTTTTTTTTTGGGCGGGGGCCAGATTTAAACCCACCACCTCCAGTATATGGGGGGGCTGGCGCCCTACTCCTTTGAGCCACAGTTTTTAACATTCACTGCCATGTGAGTTGTATTTAACTCGTGCTAGTTTTGAGCCCAGGGCCTTGTGAAGGGGCTAGAACTGGTGGTTAGGTGGGAAAGTCCATAGCATGTGTGGATGCTGTGAAACCTGTGCTCATTGTTTTCACTGACAATTGGCTTGTCTCCCCCACCTCCTGTAGCCCTGCTCCAGCCAACCCACGCAGGTGTGCTATAGGCACTCAACTGTGTTCTTTGATTACTATAACTTCCAAGTGAGCATTTCCCTTTGAATGTTTGCCTGACAGTTCTTTGAACAAAGTGTTAACTATGTAGTATGCAGCAACATGACATTGTTGGAAATACTTAGGGGGTCTGATTCAGAGGTTGTAGTCAAGGACCACCCAAGGTCTACTCCAGCCACAACAAAATGCTTGTCGAATGATAAAAGACTTAATTCTCCAAATCAAATTCAGTAAGTATGTCATGAGTCACATACCACTCACATGGCATGCAGTATAAAAATTGATTATAGTGTAGTGTGAGTTGCATATAACCCATGCACAGAAAATAATTAAAAGTAACAAATTTTCTCTTAAATTAGGAAGAATCACTTGGTTTTCAAAGTTTTTATTCTAGTGATAAAACACTGCAGCCCCAAGAAGAAAAATTTTTTCCTAATGTGGCAGTCAGTATGTTAAGTGAAAGTATAAATACAGTAGAGCCTCTGTAAGTTCTGTAACAAATACAAAACAGAAACGAACTCGGCCACACACGGAGGTGGTCACTGTATGGAGACACACATTTAGTGCATGTCTGGTTTATGAAAATTAGATGGAGGTTCTACTGTACATTACTTGGGACTGGTTGGTGACTGACTCAGTGAAACAAAATGGACCAGTGGCTTTAAGGATGTTTTTAGGGAACTCTTCCATAGTCAGATACAGACAGGTTAAGACTACTATCTTAGCAGGTAGTAGACTGTCATTTCAGTGTTCATGTCTTTGTGCCTCTATAGAACACTTACTAGTTACGTGACTTGGGGCATATTACCACATATTACTACTCTGAATGCAGTTGCTTCATTTGCAAAATAGAGAAATTATTGTACCTTTGGTGTCTGAAAGCAGAAGTCTTCTTCCATGATTTGCTAAATTCTAAGTTTCATAAGGGAGTTTTGGGTGCTTTATTCGTTCACTACTGCAGGAGCCTGGCACATAGTTGGCACACAATAAATGTTTGTGGAAAGAACAAAGTGTTTTCTAGTTCTCATATCTATGTAAGATCACAGTAATTCTAGTTTCTTTAAAGGTTTGCTTATTGGGATTTTGTCTTTTGTAAACTTAATTTTGATGAAAATAGTAATTTTCTCTATATCCCTTCTTTATAGATAGTCATCAGTCTGGCCAGATTTATTTCTATAAGTTGATGATGTATTGTTTTTCTTTTTTAATTTTATGAGACAAGATAAACTACTAATCTAGAGAATTGCCAATCTCAAAGAAATCTGGAAGCCTCCTCAGTATAAAGCTTCAAAATGTATATACTAAGTGCTGGGAGAACTGGATATCCACATGTAAAAGACTGAAATTGGACCTGCACCTTTCTCCACTTACAAATCTTGATTTAAGATGGATAAAAGACCTAAATCTAAGGTATACAACAATAAAAATCCTCCAAGGGAAATACTTTATGAGGAAGACTTCCCTGGGGATTGCAACAACAATAAAAATAAACAAATGGGACTTAATCTGAAAAGCCTCTGTACAGCTAAGGAGACAACAACCAAAGCAAATAGACAGCCTACACGATGGGAAAGGATATTTGCTTATTGTGAATCAGACAAAAGATTGATAAGTAGGATCTACAGAAAACTCAAATTAATCAATGAGTTGATTTAAAAAGCCACCAATCTCTTATATGACTGGAGAAGATAGATGAATAGAACTTTATCTAAAGAAGACAGACGAATGGCTAACAAACATATGAAAAAATGCTCATCATCCCTAATTATTAGAGAAATACCAATCAAAACCACCCTGAGATATCATCTGACTCCAGTGAGAATGGCCCACATCACAAAATCTCAAAACTGCAGATGCTGGCATGGATGTGGAGAGAAGGGAACACTTTTACACTGCTGGTGGGACTGCAAACTAAAAAAACCTTTTTGGGAGGAAGTATGGAGAAACCTCAAAGAACTCAAACTAGACTGCCCATTTGATTCTGTAATCCCACTACTGGGCATCTATCTACCCAGAAGAAAAAAGTCCATTTACCATAAGGACACGTGTACTAGACTGTTATCACAGCTCAATTTACAATTGCCAAAATGTGGAAACAGCCTAAATTCCCACCAACCCAGGAGTGGATTAACAAGCTGTGGTGAATGTATACCATGGAATACTATTTAGCCTTTATTTATTTATTTATTTTTTTTGAGACAGAGCCTCAAGCTGTCGCCCTGGATAGAGTGCTGTGGCATCACAGCTCATAGCAACCTCCAATTCCTGGGCTTAAGTGAGTCTCCTGCCTCTGCCTCCCAAGTAGCTGGGACCACAGGCACCCACCACAACGCCCGGCCATCGTTTGGTTGCAGCCGTCATTGTTGTTTGGCGGGCCCAGGCTGGATTCGAACCCGCCAGCTCAGGTGTAAGTGGTTGGCACCTTAGCCCATTGAGCCACAGGCGCCGAGCCACTATTTAGCCTTTAAAAAAGAAGATTTTATATCTTTTGTATTAACCTGAATGGAAGTGGAACACATTCTTCTTAGTAAAGCATCACAAGAATGGAGAAGCAAGAATCCTGTGTACTCAATTCTAATATGAGGACAATTAATGGCCTAGTACCCAGTGGGGGGTGAGGGAAGGGGAGAGCAGAGGGAAGGTCAACTCTTCCACTTAACCTTTTTTAAAAATAGAACTTCCCTATATAGTTTAAGAACTCAAATTTTTTTTTTTTTTTTTTTGAGACTGAGTCTCACTATGTCACCCTTGGTAGAGTGCCATGGCATCAGCTCACAGCGTTTTCAAACTCTTGGGCTTAAACTATTCTCTTGCCTCAGCCTCCCAAGTAGCTGGGACTACAGGTGCCCGCCATAATGCCAGCTAATTTTGGGTTTGTTTTTTTTTTGGTTACAGTTGTCATTGTTGGGAAGGCCTGGGCTGGATTCGAACCCCCTAGCTCTGGTGTATGTGGCTGGCGCCCTAACTGCTGAGCTACAAGTGCCAAGCCAGAACTTAACTTTTAAAATCTTTCCTTGTGGGATACCATGTAAAGGTAGGATAGTTTAAAAGGTACTCCCAGCTACTCAGGAGACTGAGGAAGAAAGATTGCTTTAGCCTCGCTGGGCAACATAAGGAGACCCAGTCTCAAAAAAAAAAAAGTAAAACAAAAGATAATCAGTGGAGGAAAACTGTTCCTGATTAAAGGGCTCTTGGTAGACATAACAGCTAAATGCAGTGCATAACCCTGCACTGGATTCTATAGTTGAGGAAAAACGCCCCAGGGGCTCAATAAAAAAATTAGAAAAGAGGCATTACATTAAAATATTTATAATTGTTAAATTTCCTACGTTAGTAATCATACTGTGGTTGTCTTTGCTCTTTGGAGGTACAATTGAAGTATTTAGCATTAAAAGGACATTATAGAAGCCTTTTTTCTAACTCTCAAATGGTTCAGAAAACATGGATACATGTACATATGGTAAAGAAAATAATGTAAAATGTTGAGAATTATTGAATCTGGATAAAACATGCATAGGAGTTTTTTTTAACTTTTCTGGATGTTTGAATGATTTCCTACTAAAATGTTTAAATAAACATCTTTAGCAGCTACATACTACATGTAAACTTGGAAGTCACGTCCAATTACTGTTACTTTTCAATGAACACTTCCATTACAAATGAATTTATAGCCCTTGTATTTATTTTTTTGAAGCACTTTCACACAATTTCTGTTTATGTGATGGTACTGAGCAGAATTTTTTATTGAGTGGTTTATGATTACTTACGTGGTCACCAGTATGATGCCTTGTTCTGTCATTCTTCACTAGATTAAATGAGTTTATGACTTACGGATTTTTTTAAGCCAGTTTATTTTATACTAATGTAATAAAATGAAGTACAACTTTGAAAATGTAGTAGCATTGTTTTTCTTGATTATCTCATTAGTTATTTTGATCATAAGTTTATAGTTAAATACCAACTAGTATAATTTAGAACTTTAAAAATTTGGGGTACAATTTATTATCTGCACTTTTCTTTAATGTAATGTTCATTTCAGCTAGTTGCACTAAAAATCTAAGTGTTCCCTTAGCTCCATAAAAATGCTTTGTTTAAAAGTTGCTTCAAAATGCCATGAAGGCTATGTTAACCAGTTTCATGAAAATATTTCAAATTGTATATAAAACCAGCATATTGTACCCCATGATTGCATTAATGTACACAGCTATGATTTAATTTTAAAAAATGAATTAAAAAAATGAAAAAAAAAGTTGGTTCAGGTTTTAGTATCATATATTTGTCATATTTTGAAGGAAATTCAAAGTTTGTCAGAATGGTATTAATTGCAGACTTTTTTGTAGCAATTATTTTGTTTGGCTTTGGGATAGGCAGATTTCTCAAGTATTTTTAACCTCTTTTTTGCCAAACATACCACGGAAACTAGTGATCTGGAACCTAATATAGAAAAATTGAACATTCATATTTACATTAGGAAAATCTGCCATTTTTGAATTTTTCTAGTTTGCGTGTAATGGATAGATTTAGCTTCAAGCTACACTTTGTCTTGCCTCATGATGTGTGATCGATCACGCTAGGGATTCTGTTGCTCTCATGTGGGAAGGGTCCTCATACCAAGATAATTCTTTAGGACTAGTGTTGAGAGGAAGTGAACCTGACTTTTAGTACCCAAGTAAGGCAGACTGAGGGGTAGAAACTTAGCTTTACTAGACTTAAATTTTATAGACAAGTCATACAACAACAAAAAATGAAATTAAAAAATCAAGGTACTGATAGCATTATTGCTAACCTTTTTTTAAACTCTTCTGTTGAATTATTACACACATATTATAAAATACATAAATCCTGAGTATCATTTTGACGAATTTTTATGAGTTCAACACCTGTTTAACCATTATTAAGAACAAAATGTAGAACATTTTCATCGTCATAGGAGCCTCCTTCCTGCCCCCTGAGAGTCATTAAACATTCATAAAGGGAACTACTATTGTGACTTCCTTCACTACTTAGTATTGTGTATTTTTGAATTCTTGTGTTTGGCATTTTTTGATCATATTTATGAGTTATCCATGTTGATGCACGTGGCAGTAGTTCATCTCTTTCATTGAAGTGGAATGCCTCACTGTATGGATAGGTCACAGTTTCTCCATTCTACTGTGATGAACATTTGGGTTATTTCCAGGGTTGGGCTAGTGTGAATAATTCTGCAAGAGCATTCTTAAGCATATCTTTAATCCATATATGTATATATATTTCTATTTGGTAAACACTGAGAGTGAAATTACTGGGTCATAGGATGTTTTACTATTTAGCTTTAGTAGAGTCTCCCAAGTTTTCCAAAGTGGTTAAATCAATTTACACTTTACATGCACGAGAGCACCCATTGCTCAACATCCTCATCAATACTTAAAATTATTAATTTTAATTTTAGCCTTTTTGGTGCATATGTAGTGAAAATCTATTGTGGTTTTTATTCGTAATTCCTTGATGACTTAAAAGGTTTAGCACATTTTCAAATGTTTGCTGACCATTTGAGTATCCTCTTGTAAGACTAATGTGCACAGCTATGATTTACTAAAAAATAAAAATTAAAAAAAAAAGAAAAAAATGCCTTTTAATGTCTTCTGCTCATTTTCCTGTTGAATTCTTGATTATCCCAAAATAGATAATTTCAATTGTTGGATTAACTATTTGGGATGTCTTTCCTAGTTGTGGACTTGCTGCTTCACTCTTAAATAGTGTATCTTGATTAAGATAATTTCTGATTTTAATAGTCTATTTTATCAAATTATTCTTTTATGAGTAGAGCTTTTGTGTTTTAAGAAGTCTGCCTATCCCAAAGGCAAGAAGATATTCTGTGTTTTCTTCTGTAAACTTGACTGTTTTAACTGTTTATATGTGGTAGACTGCATGGCTCATTTTATTTTCCATAGGGAAATCCAGTTCCAATAATATTTATTGAAAAGACCGTCTTTGGTAGTACTTTTGTTATAATACAGATGGCTGTTTACTCATGAATTTATTTTTAGACTCAGTTCCTATGGTCTCATTGTGCCAATGCTATACTTTTTATTTATTTATTTTTATTATTATTTATTTATTTATGTTTTTTGAAACAGAGCCTCAAGCTGTTGCCCTGGATAGAGTGCCATGTTATCACAGTTCACAGCAACCTCTAACTCCTGGGCTCAAGCGATTCTCCTGCCTCTGCCTCCCAAGTAGCTGGGACTATAGGCACCCGCCACAACGCCCAGATATTGTTTATTTTTGGTTGCAGCCTTCATTGTTGTTGGGCGGGCCTGGGCTGGATTTGAACCCGCCAGCTTAGATGTATGTGGCTGGTGCCTTAGCCACTTGAGCCACAGGCACTGAGCCACTATACTTTTTTAAATTATTGTAGTTCTATAATTACTTATTTTGTTAATATCTTTAATTTATTCCACCTAGAAATGACACAAGAATTGAGATAGAGTAAAATTCACTGAGAAACTCCCCTTGAATTTCTTTTCGTAAATTGCTTCTTTGAAATATTGGGCAGTTTTCTTTTTCTTTTTATTTATTTTTTTAAATTTTTTATTTTATTAAATCATAAACACATAGATCATGATACATTAATGCATTTATGGGGTACAGTGCTGATTTCATATAGAATTAGGAATGCTTGTGGATGTGGAGAAAAGGGAACGCTTCTGCCCTGCTGGTGGGAGTGCAAGCTAATACGTCCCATTTGGAAAGAAATATGGAGAATACTCAGGGATCTAAAAGTAGCCATGCCTTTTTATCCTGCAATTCCTCTACTAGGTGTGTATCCAAAAGACCAAAAATCTCTTTATAACAAAGATATTTGCACCTAGTTGTTCATTGCAGCTCAATTCATAATAGCCAAGTCCTGGAAGAAGTCCAAGTGCCCATTGACCCATGAATGGATTAATAAATTGTGGTATATGTATACCATGGAATATTATGATGCAGCCTTAAAAAAATGGAGACTTTACCTCTTTTATGTTTACATGGATGGAGCTGGAATATATCCTTCTTAGTAAAGTATCTCAAGAACGGAAGAAAAAGTATCCCATGTACTCAGTACTATTATGAAACCAATTCACAATCACTCACACTTTCATATGAAGACTAGATCACAACTATGGCCCAAGATGAAGGAGGGAGGAGCGGGGAAATGGAAAGGGAGGGGGAGGTCAGATAGAGGGAAGATGAATGGTAGGATCACACCAATGGTGCATAATGCAAGAGTACATGTTGGATCTGTTAGTATAGAGTATAAACATCTTAACACAAAAAGTAAACAAGATGAGATATATATTCACCAGTAGTTCTATAATTAGTCTGGTTTGATAACATCTCTAACCTTTCCCTTCAAAAATCGCCTTGATTTTACTTGGCTCTTTGAATTGCAGTCAAACTTTTGCACTTGTTGGCATCTCCCCCCACCCCCACAACCCTTCTGGAACTTTGACTAGCTTAATGCTGAAGCTATAAATCCATTTGGATAATTTGAACACCTTTCAACATGAGTCTTCCATTATGAGGTTGTAATGGACTTCCATAATGAGGTTGTATACCTCCATATATTTTGACCTTTTATAATTTGTCTCATTGTTTTGTTATTTTGTGTGTAGAAAAGTCTTACACATCTTTTGAAAACTTTTAAAGGTACAATGTTATGGTTATGTTTTTAAAAGTTCTTGTAATTTTAATATGCCTGTTGGACTATTTACAGATTAAATGATAAAGCACTTGAGATTTGCTTTTTTTCTTTCCAGTTTATTAATTTTTTTTTTTTTTTTGGAGACAGTCTTACTTTGTCAACCTCAGTAGAGTACTATGGCATCATAGCTCACAGCAACCTCAAACTCTGGGCTCAAGCAATTCTCTTGCCTCAGCCTCCCAGGTAGCTGGGACTACAGGTGCCCACCACAACGCCCAGCAGTTTTTTGAGTTGTAGTTCTCGTTGTTTGGCAGGCCCGGGGTTGGTTTCGAACCCACCAGCTCTGGTTTACGTGTCTGGCGCCTTAGCTGCTTGAGCTACAGGCACTGAGCCTAATTAATTTTTTTTAAAGTAAATTTATTTTAGGTTAATGTGAGGGTACAAACAACCAGGTCAAAATATTTGATTTTGTTAGGTAGAGTCGCTCTTATGGTTATGTTCCACACACAAAAGTGCGCCGACCCCCCCACCCTGTTCCCATTCAGTGAGGGCTCCCCAACCTCCCTTCCCTTGTTGCCCTTCCCCCCAATTTGAATTGAAATGAGTTTTTCTCCACATGCATCAGATCGTCTGCTGGCTTCATGCTTTTCCATTCTTGTGGTACTTTACCAAGAAGAATGTGTTCATCTCCATACAGGTTAATACAGAAGATGTGAAGATTTTTATGGCAGAATAGTATTTCATGGTGTGCATGTCCCACAATTTGTTAATCCATTCCTGAGTTGATGAGGATTTAGGTTGTTTCCACATCTTAGGGATTGTAAATTAAGCTACAGTAAACATTCTAGTGCAAATGTCCTTATGATAAAATGATTTTTTTTCTTCTGGGTAGATGCCTAGTAGTGGGATTGCAGGGTCAAATGGGAGATTTAATTTGAGAGATTTTCTTCTAATAATCCAAAGTAGGGGGAGAGAAAGGGCAGAATAGATGAAACATGATTAACCATAAGTTGATAATTGTTGAAACTGAGAGATGGATGTATAGGATTAAGTATTCTTTTTGCTTTGTGTATGTTTGTAATTTTCCATCAAAAATAGGTTTTAAAAAGTGTAATGATTATCATTGTTTCAAATACATAAATATATAAGAACCCAAGAATTCATAATTGTTCTTAAAAACCCTCAGAGATACCAATTCATTACTCTTAAAATAATTTGTGAATGCAAAGAAAAAAGTCAACTGTTTATCATTTTCTATGTATATTATATTCCAAGCTTGCTAAATAGCTAAAAGGGAAAGCATATCTTTAGAAGAATCATAGTTATTAAGAAACGCTGGAGAATGATAGGCTTAAAAACTCATCACAGTGCAAGTCCTAATGAAATAATGAACTGAGATAATGATCAGTCAGAACTACTAAAGCTAATAGGTAAAAATTAGTTGGGAAATGGATAAAATAAAACAAATAGACCAAAGTGGAGAAAGCCTATCTCTTTGTTTAGAACTAACAAGTCTGGATAGAATACAAAAAGCAACTATCTGAAGACTGAAAAGTAAACAGTAGAAGAAAAATGAATAGGGAAGTCAACATTCCCTTTCAAGTGAAAGCTTACGTGTGCAGTGGCAAGCTTACCATTTTTCTGTAACCCAGTTTTAACTGAATGGTAGGCTAGATTGTAGAACTATATATTGGGTAGAGCCCTTAGCAGAAACTCTCCTAAAAACGCTTTAATTCGGCTTGGCACCTATGGCTCAACAGGCTAAGGTGCCAGCCATGTATACCTGAGCTGGCGGGTTCGAATCCAGCCTGGGCCCGCCTAACAACAATGACGTCTGCAACCAAAAAAAAATGGCCTGGCGTTGTGGTGGGTGCCTGTGGTCCCAGCTACTTAGGAGGCAGAGGCAGGAGACTCACTTGAGCCCAGGAATTGGAGGCTGCTGTGAGCTGTGATGCCACAGCATTCTGTCCAGGGTGACAGCTTGAGGATCTGTCTCAAAAAAAAAAAAAAAGAAAACGCTTTAATTCTAGCTATATAATAAGGAAAAGAGTCCCTCTCTTTATTTTTTCTCATTTAGCCTTGCACCCACACCCACTTGAAAAGTTACATTGCCCACTTAAAAACCCAAGAAAAAACCATTTCTCTGACCAGAGGAATTGGCAAGGAGGCCACTGGAAGCTGAAACATGCTTTGGAAATCCCAGAGAGAAGAGAGTCAAAATGGGAAGTGATTCCCTAATTGTACCTGAGTGGAACAGATCCAAAGAAATATAGCAAAAGTCTGGAGAACTGAAGTATGTTATGAATCATGGGTCAAATCTGAGACTTTTCCTGAAGTGTTGCTGGTAGAGGATAAACTCACGCAGCATAGTAAAGGCTTTGAAAATTGAGCTGACGTTGGAACCTCTACCCAGAGAAGGCAAGACAGAACTTGCAGTCTAAACTTAAAAAAATCAAAATCCAGAGGATGTTAACAGAGTCTGATAACTAATACCCAAATGTCTAGAATATAATCAAAATTACTTGAGATAGAAAGAAACAGGAAAATCTAAACATTTTTAAAGGGAAAAGATAGTGAGCAAATGCCAGCCCTGAGATGGTCCCAGATAATGTAATTATAATAAAAAGACCTTAAAATAACGCATGCTTATGAAGTGAAGGCAGATAGTCTCAGAATAGTTGAGGAAAATAGTTCTTCTCTGTAAAATAGAAACTATTAAAAGAAATCAAAGGAAATTTTGGAACTGGAAAATAACAGTATACACATTTACCACATGTGCTCAGTAGCAGGATGGAGATGACAGAAGAGTCAGTGAACTTGAAGATGCATCAGGTGGCCATCTCGTCTCGTCTCAGGTGTCCTGTGTGAAGCTGCGTGTGTCTGCTCTGGGGACGCGTGTGTGCTCAGGTGGACGTCTCATCTCGTCTCAGGTGTCCCGTGTGAAACTGCGTGTGTCTGCTCTGGGGACGCATGTGTGCTCAGGTGGACGTCTGGTCATGTCTCAGGTGTCCCGAGTGAAACTGCGTATGTCTGCTCTGGGGATGCGTCCGTGTGCTCTCTGTACCCCCTTGTATGCTCTATAATTTCTGTTACTTAAGTGCTAAGGGGCTAATTTGAGCCCTATATTCTGTGCCCCTCTACAGATGCACTTAATATCTTAGCCTGCTATTTTCCCAGACCTTGTCATTTCAGGACAAGGTTCAAACAGTCAGTGGGTTGAACTAATAATAATTAATCAGCTCAAGGACTAAATAGGCCCATATTTTTTTTTAATTTGAAACCTTTGGAAATAAATAGGAACACAGAGATAAGTGGAAATGGATAACATATATAAATGATATATTGTAAAATCTTACTTTTTAAAAAGACTGAATTTTATCCTAAATATAAACTTAGATATAATGATTATTTAAGTGAAGAAGAAATTCTTTATGGTGGTTTTTTCCTGAATAATCTTTGGTTCAGGATGCACCTAAACTTATTTGAACTAGTTCTCAGATGGTTGTGAACTGATTTGGCCTTCTTGGCTGCATTAAAGCAATCTCACAATTTACCCAAGTTTTCATAGGTCAAAACAGCCGTCTTTTTAAAGGAAATCATTACTGCAAAAAGTTAGAAGAATACTTACAGCTTTAATATATACATTTTTGGTGATATTTTAAGTGACTCTGGCCTCATTGATGGAGTATATATGGCAAAACATTGTCATTATTTAGATATTATTGGTATGTTATTAAATGTCTCATGAGCTAGCTCTAAGGCTAATATTTTCATAATGCTATTTGATTATCATATTTCCTACCAGACCCCTAGAAGATTTATAGCACTAATGAAATTCTTTAATTCTTTCAGGTTGATACAATTCTCTTTCTCTCTCTCTCTCTTCTAGAGACCTGTCTCAGAAATTTGCATACATTTTGGCTTTTTAAAATAGTAGACTATTCCACAAAGTGTAGGATTTAATTCCTCTTGTTTGAATATTTGTTTGATACACATAAGTTATATCATTTTTGTACATATTTTCTGAAAGGGAAATTATGCTCATAATCATTTAGACATTAACAGTTTTAAAGCGATGAGCTGTCCCAACAACAACAAATTTTGCCATTCAGGAGAACATCCATAGAGCCTTTTGCTGCCGTATAGTAATAAAGTTATACTTTAGTTGAAGTTGATCTCATGCAGTCTGATTACCCACTTTATTTTTCAATTCCCTTGAAGAAACATGAAAGGAAAGACAGTTAAGTTATTGGCATGGGAGTGTATGTAGTCTTTTATACTTTAATAGATCAGTTTATTCTTTGATGTTTCATCTCCTCTCCAAATATTTAACTTCATCTAACTAAAGGGAAACTTCTTGGTTCATAATATGTGATAGGCAGAATAACAGCCCTTCAAAGTTGTTCATGTTCTAATTCTCAGAACCTGTGACTATGTTAAGAACATGGCAAGGAATAATTAAGGCCATTAATTAACCAGAAAGTAGGGAGTTTATCCTGGATTATCAGAGTGGGCTCAGTGTAATTACAAAGGTCTTTATGAGAGAAGAGGGGGCAGCGCCTGTGGCTCAGTGGGTAGAGCGCCGACCCCATATACTGAGGGTGGCGGGTTTGAACCCGGCCCGGCCAAACTGCAACAACAACAAAAAAAATAGTGGAGTGTTGTGGCGGACGCCTGTAGTCCCAGCTACTCGGGAGGCTGAGGCAAGAGAGTCACCTAAGCCCAAGAGCTGGAGGTTACTGTGAGCTGTGATGCTACGGCACTCTACTGAGGGGGATAAAGTGAGACTCTGTCTCTTAAAAAAAAAGAGAGAGAGAGAGAAGAGGGAGGCAGTCTGAGAAGAACTTGACCTAGTAAGAGCTTGAAGATAGAGTGGGGAGCAGAGAGCTATGGATGTGGGCATCCTCTTGAAGCTCTGAAAGGCAAGGAAACAGATCCTCTGTCGGAGCTTGGAGAGCAGCAAGCAGCCCTCCCAACTCTTGGTTTTAACTCAGTGGGACCTGTCTGGTACCCTGATCCACAGAACTGTGAGATAATAAAGTTGTGTTGTTCTAATCCATTTAATTGGTGGAAATTTATTATAGCAGCCACAAGAAATTAATACATAGTACTTCCATTTCATTCTTCACTAACAACAGTATATAGAGCAATGAGCTGAATGTCAGTGTGAACGACAATGTGATTTTCTGTAAAGGTCAATTCCATTTGTTATATTAAGACATTTATGAGAGAGGCATAGTGGCTCCCACCTGTAATCCCAGTAAGCCAAGAGGCTGAACTGGGAGGATGCTTTGAGCCCAAGAGTTCAAGACCAGCCTGGGCAACAACATAGTGAGACCTCTCTAAAAAAAAAAAAAAAACATTAAACAAGTAAAAATAAGCCAGATGCACAGTGGTGCATGTGTTGAAGTCCCAGGTACTCAAGAGCTAACGCATGAGGATCTCTTGGCCCAAGAACTGAAGGCTGCAGTAAGCTGTGATCATACCATTGTTTTTCAGCCTCAGTGACAGAAGCAGACCTTGTTTCTAAAAAACAGAGAGGGAGACATTTATGTTGCTAATATGTTGGGGACTGATGGGCAGCCCTTTGTTTGCTCAGGGGTCTTTATCTGCTACTTCATAGGATGGTGATGTGATCAGCATAGCTAGAGAATTAGGGGATTCAGTGTACTGCTGTGAAGGCCGAAGGGGGGATGAGGCTGCAGAAACAGGATAAAGGTGGAAAGGAAAGTTGGTGTCATGTGAGAAAACAAGTAATCTGCAGAAGCATTGGTTTCCCTTCAGAAAGTTCTGTATTATTTGCATTATGCATGCCTGTGTTAGTGAATACTATAAATTAGAATTTTAAGAAGTTTTTATTGTCATCACAACTTAAGCTAAATTAGAGTCGTGACCATTCCGTTTGTCACAGAAGGCTCCTGAAAAGGCTTATCCATATAATTAATGTATAGAGGACCTGGTGACAAAAAGGAGGGCTCGGTTTAGACAGTCATGGAAAAGAAAGAAACTCTGGTAGAGTCTGATGAACAGCAACCTGGCCAGTCCGGCTGCCACTGTGCTTAGTTTCCTGCCACATCAGATGAGCTCGCTTTGTGTCTTTACTGGGGTGAGAAGCTGTGGGCCCAGCAAGGACTAGGTTGCTGAGACAGTTGTTTTCTGTCAAACATAAATAATTTAGGACTGTATTGCCAGTTTTTAAAAAATGCTTATGTGTTTGTCTTTTTACATCAGTGGATCATATGCTGTCCCAGCTTGTGATCTGTCTCTGAGAGAGAACGGGACAGGCATGGTGCTTAAAATTGAGTGTGGAGGATTGTGTGCTTACTGGTCATGGAGAGTTCCAGAGTAACACTGGAGATGCTTGGGAGGTGTGGGGGAACACAGAGGAGTTCAGAGAGGATGTCGGGGAACTGGGAGGCCAGGATGTTGGGGGATCATTTTGTGTACATTGAAATCCAAAACTGACAAAAGAGGTATTAGAGAGGGGGCACCCCTCCGAGGGTGAGGGTGCTTATTCTGGGGGTTCGTGAGTGACTACAACAAGGAGGGGATGACAGCTGCTATATACTCCGGTGGCATAAGATTCAAGTTCATGGGAAGAGAGAAAGGACAGTGAGGAAGGAGAAGGCCTACTCCACCTCCAGGACCTGGTCATCTGAGATGTGGCAGGGAAAACAGCCATTATTTGAAAGGTCTGGAGCTAGAGTAGAATTCCTAGGGGACAGAGATATTTCAGTTGGTGCAAGAAAGGTGAAGAGAGTCTGCACAAATACTGAGGAAATGGGATATTTTGATGATGAGGTATACCATGAGTTCCAGAAAATAATGAAAGGATTTTAGAAATCGGAGAAGGGGGTCAGTGTGGAGATTTACCGAGCATGTAGAGATGAGAACATGGGTGGAGGACGGCCAGGGGTTTCAGGTTTCTGGTGACAGATGTGAAGGGAATGGAGGGCACAGTGGAGTTGGTGCGTCAGAGCCCTGCACACACTGTTGGAAGTGTTGAGCAGAGTCTATGAGAGGCTTATTTGCCAAGAGCAATCAGAGCCTGTATTTCTGTTGCTGCCATCAAGTAATCACAAATTTAATAGATTCAAACACTGCAAACTTACTGTTTTACAGTTTTCTAGCTCAGAAGTCCAACAGCGATCTTACTGGGCTAAAATCAAGGGCTCCATTCTTCTCTGGAGGCTTCAGAGGAGAATCTGTTTGGTGGTGACTTCAAGCTTCTAGAAGCTGCTTGCATTTCTTGGCTTGTGGCTGCCTTCCTTTACCTTTAAAGTCAGCACCTTTCATCTTCTGCTATTACCAGAGTCTGGAAATGCCTTTTGTTTTTAAGAACTCCTGTGATTACTTTGAACCACCTGGATAATCCAGAATAATATCCCCATTTTGAGATTCTTAATCTTGATGCACCTACAGAGTTTTTTTTTTTTTTTTTTTTTTTTTTGCCACAAGAGGTTACCTGTTGTTAGTTTCCGAGGATTAGGGCTCGGACCTTCTTGGAAGGTTTATTCTGCCTGCCAGAGGGCTCCTCCCGTCTCCCTATGGGCGTTAGTTGAGAGGCTGGGTGTAGAATGGTAGGTTTGGGGCTGTGGTATCTGGATTGGTGTGTGGTTCGTTCTGAGGCTTGAGCTCTCCTTGTACCTTCAGGTTTCATAAAAGTGAGACTTACTTGAGGCTGGGATCAGGCTCAAACCTCAGTCTCATCTCTGAAAAAGGGATAAAGCGCTCATATACTCTGTGGGCAAGATTAGTCCATTACATGGATCGGGAGCTCAGACATTAATTGAAGAAATACATTAGTTGAATCATTGGAATAGTCTTGTGTCCCACTAAGAGAGCTATATTGATTTTTTAGTTTTTGTTCATTTAATGCAGTTTCATAAATATCTCACATCTTGACAATTGGCAGGCTAGAATTCTAGTGTCAGTTGATACTTGTTTCAAGCCAAATCTGTCTATAAAACTTTGGTTTTGGATGTGATTCTTGTTCTTACAGGTCAATTTTCAATTTAAGTTGGTCTTAGGAGCTTCTATAAATCAAGGATATCTTTTATTTTATATCAGTTGTAGAGATAGGCTAATGTTCCCATTCAGTATCAAATAAATTGAGAATTACTGTTTAATTTCATTTTTTCCTTGGATATTAAACAATTAATTTAAAAGTATTGGGCCCTTTCTTTTCAAGTTTAAAATGGTTGTTCTTTTGGAAATAATTATCTTTTCAGTTATAATACAAATGTAATAATCTGCAGAAGCACGTTAGAATTTTTCATAAGTGGTGATCAACATTATTAAGGATTATTGCTTGAGTTTTTGTATTATACCAGTGAGTTAAATTTTAGCACTACTTTTATTTAATGTTAGTAGATCTACCACTCCTCCAAATATTTGTGATATCAGATTTAAAAAACCTAAATTCTAAAGTAGGTCAATAGGTTAATTAGGTTAAAAAAATTTGTTGTAGTTTGAATTTTTTAAACTCAAGTTCCCGAGGTCACCATTTTCAGTTAATTTTAAAATTATTATTAATTAGATGAAATTGAGGTGTTTTTCCCCTCTAAAATAAGTTAAATAGGAAAATAGTCTCTGTTACTCATGTTTTTCTTCTCGGAAATAGATAATGTTATATTTTATTAGCCTTTTTGTGTATAGTTAGGGCACTAGTTAAACGAAAAAGAAAAAGGCAACACTTTAATTTTCTGATTATAAAATGACTAGTGTGGGGGACCAGATGTCGGATCCCTGTTCCCTGGTTCTTATTTAAGATAATGTTGTAATGAATATATTAATAAAACTTTGGATACATCTCTGATTATTTTCTGTTTCTCAAAATGAAATTACTGGGTTTAAATATTTTCAACTTGTTGATATATCTCACCAAAGTTTTTTTAAGAAAGGGTGTTGAATTTTGCCAAATGCTTTTTCTACATCATTTGAGATCATTGTGTGGTTTTCATCCTTCATATGTTAATGTGGTGTATTAATTTTGTATTTTGTGTCATGCTCTAATCTCAGGAGTAAAGCCCACTTGGTCATGTTGCTTGACCCTTTTGGTGTGCTGCTGAACTTGGTTTGCTAGTATTTTGTAGAGAATTTTTTAACAGTATTCGTCAGGAACACTATCCTTTAGTTTTTTCTTGTGTTGCCTTTGGCTTTAGCATCAGCGTAATGCTGGCCTCATAAATGAGTTTTAAAATGTTCTCTTTTCATGAAGGGAACCATTTGAGGAGGATTGGTGGCAATTCTTTCAATGTTTTGTAGAAGTCTTCAGTGAAGGTATATGTATGATCTGACCTTTTCTTTGTTGGGAAATTTTTGATAATGATCCACTACACTTAACAGATACTTTATTTCTTCTTTATTTAGTCTTGGTAGGTCATATATTTCTAGGAATTTGTTGTTTTTTGCTAGGATAGCCACTTTGTTGTTCTGTAGTTATTCTGATCTTTTATCATCCTTTTTATTTCTGTGGTATTATTTGTAATATATCCCCTTTCTGACTGTATTTAAGTCTTTTATTTTTTCTTTGTGGAGCTAAAGGTTTGTCAGTTTTGTTGATCTTTAAAAAAAAAACAACTTTTAGTTGTGTTTTTTCTTTCTATGCACTATTTTGTTTATTTCTGCTCTGATTTTCTTCTGTTAAGTGTGGGTTTAGTTTGTTCTTTTTCTAGTTGCTTGAAGAACAAAGTTAGGTTGTTTAAGATCTTCCTTTATTTTTGATATTGAACTCGAGTTGGAAGAGGCGAGTCCGGTCTCAAAATGGAGGTAAAACCGCCGCCCGGTCGCCCCCAGCCCGACTCCGGCCGTCGCCGCCGCCGCCGGGGGGAGGAGGTATTAGGGGGAGAGCGGGGGGCTGATGG
>CAUYRH010026814.1:0-14959 GCA_963574655.1 Perodicticus potto
CCCTCAGCCTCCCAGAAGGGCAAAGAGAGATCCAGCCTTACCCACCCCCAGCTTCCACACCCACAAGCTGAAGTGGTGGTCTAGACACACAACAGAGCACACGCCAGGCTCTCCAGGATCGGGAAACAAGCTTCCTTAACGTTGCATCTTAGAAGGGTACAGGCGAAACTTACTAAATGCAGAATACAAATGTCTTCATACAATAACTAAGAAAATGCCATGAAGGGTATGCTAAACAGTTCGATGAAAACATTTCAGATTGTATATGAAACCAGCACATTGTACCCCATGAATGCACTAATGCACGCAGCTATGATTTAATTAAAAGAAAAAAAAAAAAGAGAGCTGAGGTGAAAAAGCTGGGTTAAAAATTAACACTCCATCTCCTTGGCATAAGCCTTTACAGTGGTTCTCAACCTTCCGAAGACCTCCTAATGCCCTGACCCTTTAATACAGTTCCTCATGTTGCAGTGACCCCTAACCATAAAATTATTTTTGCTGCTACTTCATACCTGTAATTTTGCTACTGTTATGAATTGTAATGTAAATATCTCATATGCAGGATGTATTTTCATGGTTACAAACAGGTTGAGAACCGCTGCATCCCAGAATGGCATACACGGAATGCTTCTTAGCTGGAAAATCTTATCATCATAATGGTGGTTGAAAAGACTAACTTGACAGTGCTGTATTGTATAAAAAAGAAACCGGAAGATGTGGCGGAAGGTGATTTACAAATAAATTACAATCGGAAGAGCTTACCGACTACCTGAATTCATCAGGAAGGTAAGAAGATTTAAATAAAAAAACTAAAATTACTTCAACATTCTGGCAGAGTTGTCTAATAAAAAAGTATTAGGAAGATTAAACTTAATAAAAGGTACAGAATGATTATCAAGAGGCTTAGAGCAAATACAGCAAAATGAATTTACAGAAAGATGCTAGGCATGGCTTGGTAAGAGTCAGTGACAGTACAGACAGAGGTAAGCATCTAAAATATATATTTAAAAGAGAATTACCAAGAATTGGTGTTATATCCCATACAAGGCACAGAATAACATGAGGAATCAAAGTCCGCTCTGAGGGTTGAATCTGGAGAAATTTGTAGTTCATGGTAGGAGTAAAAAGTTTAAGAGGAAAAGTTGGCTTTAAAGTGGAAAAAAGGCACTTTCAAATTCTCACATTAAGTTGCATGATAAAGCCACAATTAAGAACCTCAATCAAGCATTCCTGAAGTCACTCTTCCATTCAGGAACTCTGGTTTTCAAGAGTAATGTAAGATGTAAAAAGACACACGGCCTACCGTTTCAGACTTTGAAGCTCTGGGAAGCTTGCAGACATTTGATAGTTCTAAATATTTTGAAAAACCACTAGCTTATGATTTTAGCCTTGTTGCACACTACTACAACCCCACTAGAGGGACCAAAGAATAGGATTGGGCTGACTTTCCTGTGCTTTAATTCTTTGGTTATATAGATATAGGAAATTATAGTCACAACAGGAATGAATTCTCAAGTCAGCCTGCAATGTTCCATTTGGTTACTGATATGAAGACACAGCAATAATAAATCAAAAAGCATCTTTGGTCATATAAAAGTTACTACGGACTTCAACAAAAATTGTCAGATGACTGTGATCTTACTGTTTCTATAATATGAATGAAAAATGAAAACAGTAAGTTAAGTAGAATAGATCACCTCAGGTTGTTTAAGGGATAAACCAAATGAAACTATTCGATAGAAGATTATTACGAAAATTATTAGAGAAAATAATGCAGAGTTAAAGATAAGTAGGGAAAGTTTTCTTGTAACTTTTTTTAATTAGGCTAATCCTGGAGCCATGTTTATAGGGCCTCAGAAGGCTTCAAGTTATGACCTAGTCTACGCCCTGACTTCCAGAAGAAACCATGGAGACTGTGCTATCCAACAAAATAGCTTGCTCATACAATTTACAAGAAGCAATAGGTGGTGCTTGTGGCTCAAGGAGTAGGGCACCGGCCCCATATACCAGAGGTAGTGGGGTCCCACCTAGTCCCGGCCAAAAAAAATCTGCAAAAAGAAAAACAAACAAACAAAAAAAAAGAAGAAGAAGAAGAAAAAGCAATTGCCCCAGTGATATTATGACATTAATAGTGACTAAAGTAACAAAGGTAACAGAATACATACATGGCCTATGTGACATAAAGAAATAAGTATATTCCTCTCTTGTAGATATTCTTTACATTGCAGTCAGTTGTCTGATGGTGCTTCCAGTCACATCCCATATTTAAAGACATCTCCTATGAACTGAATGTTTAAGTTTCCCACAATTTATTGGTTGACATCCCCCAGTGTGTTGGGTATTAGAAGGTGGAGCATTTGGGCGGTGATTGAGCCACAAGGGCACAGGCCTCCTCAGATGGGATTATCTTCATAAAAGAGGCCCTAACAGCTCAATTGCTTCTTCCACCATCTGAGGACACAGCTATCTATGGAGCAGACCGTAGGCCCTCAACGGACCCCAGATCTGCTCGTACCTTGACTTCCCAGCCTCCAGAACAGTGAGGAATAAATATTTGGTGTTGAAACCATCCAGTCTATAGCATATTCTGTTACAGCAGCTTAAACTAAAACATGTACAAAATATCAGTAAGGTTACCAATGTTTCCTTCCTTCACAATGATTCTAAAAATTAAAGTCTGTTTCTGTGCTTCAGAAGCAATATTTCTGCAACTCACTTAGTACAATCTTTATATTCAAAAAAACAAAGGACTATGTGTTAAATTGGTAACTTCTTATTGTATCTTTATCAACAATTAATACGACACAAATAACAGAAAAGACATAAAGAAATTGGTCAATTTAGGTCCAATATTATTAGCAATAATATTTTTTCACACCATGAAAGTACTTCGCCTGAGTAAAACAAACAGATCCTCCTATTCTGATCCTTGTGTGTGTGTACGCGCGTATGCTTGAAAGAGAAGATGATTCTTGACCTAAATATTTGAAATCTGAACTTGAAGAGAGAATTAGCTTAAGATCTGTGTAACAACTCAAACTTTGCAGAAGAAACCAGGAAATGTAACCACTGTTTCATTCATTTGAGAAATCTCTTCTCTGCCTAAGGGTTGAAACAGACTAAACTAAAATGTGGTGGCCTACGCCAGCCCCAGACAGACCCGTCTCAGATTACACAGAGCAACTGCTGTAGACTTCACCACAAAAAAAGACAGAGCGCTCTAAATGCGCTGTGAAGAACAACCTGCTCGCATTCCTGCTAGATTAAACAATATGTTTCTGCATCAGACCAGATGAATTTTTTCGATAACATCAAACCTCAGATCCAAAAACTTTCAGCAGCCAGACGTTTAGTTCAAAATCTTCCCTAATTGTTGCCAACACAGCAGCTGCCAGGAGCCCGAATCTGACCAACAGAGCATTTTCCATTATCCTACCGCAAAGAGGGTGAGGAAAGGAGATCTTCCCTCTCTGTGACTATCTGATTTGGCTCAGATTTGGAGACAAGTTGGGGGAAGAGGAAAGGGAAAAGAACAAAATATTTTGGCCTCTCTAGGAGGATGGGAAAGTCCCCAAATAACTCTCTGAGTTCTAAAAGTTTTCTCATCTTTGTTTGGGGTTAACGGAGCTGCCAGAATATATGCAATCTTATTTTTAGTCTCATTCTTTGGAAAGAATTGTATTTCACCAACCTCAACAAGTTCATTGAAAGGTGAAAAGAATAAATCTATGGTGTATGAGCATGCTATCCTGCCTTATTAGAAGAAATGAATTGGATAACACGGATGACTTGTGTCCCACTCTTCTAAAATTAACAGGAACATACAAACCATTGAAATGTATCTAGGCCAGAAAAAAGAGCTTAAATTTAAGCCAAAACTACCTAAATAATTAATACTAGTGTGTGCCAACAGGATTGCCATTTTGGTTTATTAGAAAGAAATAGAAACAGGTATGATGGTGTTCAGAAAATTCTACAGAAATATTCTATAGTCAAAAGCTCTAGTACATGTGTTCAGCTACTGCCCTGGATAAACATTGTAAGGAGCCCAATAAAGGTGCAGACCACACATAGCTATAATACCCTTTATGTATGAAGAATTCTCAGAAACCTGAATATCCCTCAGTCCTACAGTGAGATTTTGTCAGGACACAGGTCATTGCTAATGTGCTCCAGAAGAAAGAACAACACAACCATGCGTGCGTAAACATTAGTCAGTGGCAGATTATCCAGCAACTACCATTGCTATGCCCTGGGAATTCCCTATGCTCTGGAAAATTTTTATCCAATGACCCTTTAATAATGAAGTACAATGTAACAATTACCGTAAGCAGTAGATACACAACATTTTGCAGCCATTGAGATAGAAACAATTTTTGATTCACAATTTCTGGAAAAAATGAGGTCTTGAGCTATCAGAAAAGGATTCCAAAGGGATTTACACAGGAAGGCTAAGAAGAAATGTAAATTGAGTATCCCTTATTTGAAATGCAAAATGCTTGGGACTAGAAGTATTTTGGATTTCAGACAATTTTTCATTTTGGAATATCTGGATATAAATAACGAAGTGACTTGAGGATGGATAAGACCAAAATCTACATATGAAATTTATTTATGCTTCATATATACATTATATACATAGCTGAGAGGTAATCTTCTATAATTTTTTTGTTTGTTTTGGAGATAAGGTCTTGCTCTGTCACCCAGGCTGGAGTGCAGTGGTGTCATCATAGCTCACTGTGACCCAAAACTCCCTCCTGTCTTAGTCTCCCAAGTACCTGGAACTACAGGTACATGACACCATGCCCAGGTAATTTACTATTTTTTCATATGAGAAATAATTTAAGATTACTTCCAGGCTATGTGTATAAAGTGTATATGAAGTATAAATGGATTTCATGTTTAGATTTTTGTTCTCATACCCAAGATACTGCATTACCTATATGCAAATATATATATATACATATATATATATATGTAATACTTTTGTGCATTAGGCCAAGTTTTGACTTCATTTTGATGACAACTCATCAAGAGATCAGGTACAGAATTTTCTACTTGTGGCCTCATGTCAATGTTCAAAGAGTTTCAGATTTATGGATGCAAAACTGGTAGTTATCTAGAAAAGAAAATAGCATGGATTATGCTATTTAGATTATGGATTATGGATGCAAAACTGGTAGTTACTTAGAAAAGAAAATAGCATGTTTAAAGGTAGAGAAAATTCAAAGAAACTACATTTAAGAACATCTGAGTCAAATGAGTCAAGCAAAAACAAAAAAAGGTGTTGGGAAGGAGACTGAAAACAGGACACAAATTTTTCCATCACTTTTTGCATTCATTTGAAATAGGACTTTGCAAAAGGTAGATTCTCTGTTTCTTTACTTATCAAAGCTCAGCCACATCATTTGTTTTGTCCAAGGAGGCATTATCAAATGTGACTCAAGCAGGGATTTTAAAAGTACTTCCCCTGTCATGAGAGAACAAGCTAAGAGTCTGCTCAAAGCACACACCTGAGTCATCACTGCCATACCCGCGTCCAGGCAGCACCTCCCCCCATGAGAGCAAGGCCAGGGGAGACAAACCAGCTCTGGGGTGATCAGCCAGGTAAGTGCACTCACACTATTGAGCCTAGGTAAAAGTGGCAAAAAAAATTCTGATTCACAAAATAGTTGACAAACTACTGATTACTGAAGACACAAAATTCTGGGTTTAATTGGTTACACTTCAAAAGCTAACAGATGGCTGTGATGTTCCAGAAGAGTGTGTCCATCGGGGCTCTTGAATGCAGGAAAAAAAAGAAGGCATTACTGACTTTTGCTAGTTGAATGAGGTAAGATATCTTTAAACACAATGATATTAAACAGTTTCTAGACTCTGCAGGAAGGCCAGATGACTACAGGTAGAGTTCACAGTAGCTGGAAACAAAGTCCAGATCACCCTCTGAAACCTTTCCCTGGATACAACACTGCGTCCACTTCAGGGTCCAACCACACAGAATTTCCTCTCTCACTTTCCACACTGAGCACTAGAAGCCTTGGAACTTTTGGACGCACTGTGTCACTGCTGTTCTCCTCACTATAATAGATCCCACATGGCACCTCTTTGTTCACATCACCAGTTTCCAGATTAAAGTCTCTCCTCCAGTGATGGAGTAGGTATGCAGTGAATCTGTAGCTTTAATCTCATGAAAGAATGTTTATAAAGGTTGAAATTTTCTAAAGATACAAAGAACATTTCAAGGTGGCAAATTGCAAAAGATAATTTATAAATGTTCATTAAGGCCTACTCATCCGTATTTGCACATTTTCTTTCTACTTAAACATGCAAACAACAAACAACTATATTCTCCTAATACAATGCAACCATTGTCCCACTAATGGAAACCTCTGTATACTCTCTTCGGTCAGAGACATTGCAGTGTTCACCAGTATAGTAAACAGCTCCAAGTCCAGGATTTCTGATTGATCATTACCCCATGCTCATTACTGCCACCAAGATCATGATTCTTCTAGTTCTATCAAGAGCCTTACTTGTTCTGGATTCAAAGTTTCCCATCATTACAATTTCCCATCATCAGCTCAGCACCTGTAGTTCAGTGGCTAGGGCCACATATACCAGAGGTGGCAAGTTCAAACCCAGCCTGGGCCTGCCAAACAACAATGACAACTACAACCAAAAATAAAAAGAATAGCCAGGCGTTGTGACAGGCGCCTGTAGTCCCAGCTACTTGGGAGGCTGAGGCAAGAGAATCACTTAAGCCCAAGAGTTGGAAGTTGCTGTGAGCTATGACACCACAGAACTCTACTGAGGGCAACACAGTGAGACTTTGTCTCAAATAAAAAAGAAAAACATTCCCATCATTAAAAGAATAAAGTGAGAGAGATTTACTAGAAAAAGCAAATTTATACAGGACACATGAAAAAAGAAAACATGTATGAATACTACAAGGAGCTACATGGAGCACTTAGAATTTAGACTCCCCCTTCACCCAAACCATGTTTCTTTTACCCTTATCTACCTGCTCAGTTGGTTGGGGCTAATTAGTCATTGAGGTAACTCAAACCTTTATTTGTGAGAGATCTTAGTCTAGAGATTCTACCTTTATGCTATTATCTTCTTTTCTTTTCACATTTTTACAAATCTCTTTAATCTCTGGCACATAATCATTCACTAATTTTTAGGGCTGGCCATGACAGTCTCCTGATGCCCATTTTCCAACAAAAAATTTTATATCCTACAATACTAAGTTTCATAAATGAAGGAGAAATAGTCTTCCCAGACAATGAAAGACTAAGGAAATTTGTTACCACTAGTCTAGCCCCACAAAAAATACTCAAATAAATCCTAAACATTGAAAGGAAAGGTCAACACTCACCAGTACAAAATCACTCCAAACTGTAAAACTCACAGGCTTATAAAACAGCAACACAATGGAGAATACAAAGCAACTAGGTAATAATCAATAAGATGACTGGATTTGTATCTCACATATCAACATTAAATTGAATGTAAATGATCTAAATGCTCCACTTAAAAGATATAGATTGGTGGAATGGATAAAAATGCACAATCCAATATACCCACTTACTGTATTTTACTATATACAGGGCATATTTTTTTGCTCCAAATTTTGCAGAACAAATAAGTATGCATGTGGGTAGTAAGTTAGGAGTGGGGGAGCCCAGGGGACCTCCAGGGGCTGCTAAGCCTTCTTCCCACCTGGGTCTGCTGGGCACATGGAATTCCAGTCTGGAAGGATCCAGGCACCAGTGGGGGCAGGCCAGAGTATGTCCACCGTGTGCCATGATCAGGGGAGGAGGAAGTGGCAAAGCCTGACAGGCAGGCCTATGGCCATGCAGGTGAGAACTGAGACCCAAGTCCTAGACACATGGGGGGGAATGGGAGCCTTGTGCAGGCCCCAGGGCCGAGTAGCCTCAGAAGCTTCCATCCCACCAGCCACATGTGTAGCTTTCTCAGCTGCACCCTGCCCCCAATGTGGCAGGGAGGGAAGAGCTTCCAAGAGAGCAGCAAGGAGCAGCCTTCACAGAGTGAGCAGCTGCTGAGCAACCAACTGAGCAGGTAGATAAGCCTCCCCAGATGAGTCTCTCTTGGCTGAGAGCAGGCATTTTCCTGAAAGTTTGGATCAAAACTGGAGGTGCACATTATAAATGGTATTATACTTTAAACAGTAAAAGATAGTAACATGAAAAACTTCTCATAGGTAAAGGAATTTTAAAAAATGTTCCACACAAATAGAAACAAAAAGCAAGAGTAGCTATTCTAGTATCGGATGAAAGAGAACTTAAACCAATAGCAATACAATAGAACAATGAAGGGCATTGCTTAATCATAAAGTGATGAATAAATAAAATGCAGCAATTTTCAATACATATGCACGTAAACCAAACCAGATACTACTAGACCTACAAAAAGTGGTAGACAGTTACACAATAATGGTGAAGGACTTTAGCACTTCACTGACAGCACTAGAAAGATCATAGACTTAAGCCAAAGATGCTGGACTTAAACTGGATTCCAGAACAAATGGACCTAACAGACATTACAGAAGATTCTACCTGAAAAATGCAGAAAATATATTCTTTTCAATAGCACTTAGAATATTTTTTAAGATAGATCATAGGATGGGCCACAAAACAAGTCTCAATAAATTTAGAATAGTTCATATCAAGTATCTGCTCAGACCAATGTGGAGGAACTGTCAAAACTATACAAACACATGGAAATTAAAGAACTCACTTCTGAATGATCTTTGGGTCAAAGATAAAGTCAAGATGAAAAGCAAAACAATTTTCAAAATAAATGACAACAATGACATTATTTGTTAAAATCTCTAAGGTTGACTAAAGGCAGAGCTAGGACGTTTGTAGCACTAAATGCCTACATCAATTAAAAAAAAAAAAGAAGAAGAAGTCACAATTGAGAACATAACATCACACCTCATGAAACTAGAAAAATAAGAACAAAGCAAATCCAAAGCTATCAGAAGAGAAATAACAAAGATCAAAGCTTAACTAAATGAAATTAAAGCTCCCCCCAAAAACAAATGATTGATGAAAGTTGGTAAACCCCTTGGTAGATTAACCAATACAATAAAAAAGAGGATTCAAATACAGCCCAATCTGATATGAAAATGAAGATAATACAACTGATACCACAGAAATACAGAAGGTCATCCAAGGCTACTATGAACTCCTCTTCACCACAAATAAGGAAATCTGAAGGAAATGGATAAATTCCTAGAAATATACAATTCTCAAACTTGCATCAAGAATAAATAGAAGCCCTGAACTAGCCATTTATGGCCAGTGAGATGGAACCAGTAATAAATAATCCTCCCCCCCACAAGAAAAAGCCCAGGACCAGATGGATTCGCAGTCAAATTCTACCAGACATTTGAAGAACTTATACCAATTCAACCAAAACTATTCCAAAAGAAAAAGAAGGAAATCCTCTGTAGCTCGTTCTACCAAGCCAGTATACCTTTTATACCTCATATAAAAGTCAGAAAAGGACACAATAAAAACAAAAAACTACAGACCAATATCCCAGAAAAACATAGATGCAAATATCCTCAATGAAATACTAGCAAACTGAATCCAAAAAAACATCAAAAAGATAATTTACGACAATCAAGTGGGTTTCATCTGGGAAATGCATGTGTATGGTTCAACATACACAGTCAATAAATGTGAATGACCACATAAACAGAATTAAAAAGAAAACCATATGATTATTTCAATAGATACAGAAAAAGTATTTGATAAAATTCAGCATACCTTTATTATAAAAACTTTAGCATACTAGTCATGAAGAAACATACCTCAAAATAAGAAAACCCATATATAAAAAATCCAAAGCTAACATCACATTGAATGCAGAGAAGCTGGGAGAGTTCTCCCTAAGAACAAGAACAAGACAAGGATTCTCACTTCCATCACTTCCATTCAACAAGTACAAGAAGTTCTAACTAGAGCAATCAGGCATGAAAAAGAAAGAAAGGGCATTCAAATTGGAAAAGAGGAAAGCAAACTATCCCTGTTTCCCAGTGATATGGCTGGAAAACCTTAAACACTCCTGCAGAAGACATCTAGATTTGATAAGTGAATTCAATAAAGTCTAAGGTTATATAATCAGTGTATACAAGTCAGTAGCACTTCTTTACACTAATAATGACTACGCTGAGAATCAAATCAATAACCTAATTTGATTAAAAATAGCTACCAATAAACAAATAAATAAATACCTACAAATATACTTAACCAATAAGGTGAAAGATCTCCACAAGGACTAATAAACACTGATGAAGGAAACTGTCGATGATGTGAACAAATGGAGAAACTCCCAGTGTTCATGGATTAGAAGAATTAATACTATGAACATGATTGTCCTGCCCAAAGAAATCTATAGATTAAATGCAATTTCTGTAAAAATATCAATATCATCTTTTACAGAGTTAGAAAATATTTGGATGTTAATAACAAGCACTGAAATACAAAATCCTGAAGAAAGGCCAGGTTCTAAGAAAAAGACCTTGAGTTGAGTGTTAGGCATGTTGAGTTAGAATTGCCACAGATTGACATGTTTCAAAAACAGTTGATTTCATTAGTCTGTCAGAAGATTTGTTACAGAGGGAAGTATTTGAGATTTATTTGTCATGTAAAGGGGATTGGCATCAATAAGATTTACCTATGGAGATAAAATATAGAATGAACAAAAAAAATGGTTAAAAAATTATTATGGGAGGGAGGGGCAAGATGGCTGACTGGAAGCAGCTTCCAGTCAGCTTCCGACAGAGGCTTCTGTCCAAAAGGAAAGATAACTTCCAGAAACTGTCCAATTGAGCTGAAGACTGGGAGCCCAGCCAAGAAAGAGAAGTGTTGACTGCAGGTCACCTCTGCTGAGTCAAGCTACGACTCCAAGAAACCAAGCTTCGGGCAGAAAAACTGAACTAAAATTTTCCACCATTCTGAACTTCCAGGACACCCTTTCGCCCTTACCTGATGCAGCAGAAACCTGAAATCTGCTGAAACTGAGGGAGGAGTTACTTGAGCAGCACCCACCCTCCCTATCTGCCGGACCAGGTGGCCCACCAGGTAAGAGACTCCGGGGCCCCACTGAGCCCCTGCCAGCCCCCAGGCCAGGAACTCTGCCAGGACTCCTGTACAGCTCTGATCTGTGCCCCACCCAGCCTTGGCCTGCCACTTGCCACGGCCAGGGGCTTTGCCAGGATCCCCGCCCAGATCCAATCTGTGCCCCACAAGGCCTCAGCCAGCAGCTCACAGTGGCCAGGAACTCCACAGGGATCCCCACGTGGCTTGAATCTGTGCCTCGCCAGGCTTCGGCCCGCCACCTGCCGTGCCCAGGGACCCCGCTGGGAACCCCGCAAGGCTCTGATCTGTGCCTCTGGGACTCGGCCCTCCACTTGCAACAGCCAGGGACTCTGACAGGCCTAGGCTTTCCACCTGCTGTGGCCAGGGACTCTGCTGGGACCCCTGCACTGGGACTCAGCCTGCCGCCCACACCAGCCAGAGAATCTGCCGGGAACCTGCCAGGCCTCCGCCTGCCTGCCTGGGCCAGAAACTCTGGGAGCCACACAACCCGCATCCTCCCCTAACCTCTCTGACTCTGCACCAGCCCCGCATCTGCCTCTGCACCAGCTCCCCAGGGACTCAGGAGGCGGTGCAACCCATATCCTCCCTCTGGAGCCGTCCCCCAGCCAGAGATGGCTGGAGGCACGGGCTCCCTTTGCAAAGGCCATTGGGTGCAGGGCACTCCCAGAACTGCATGCACCATCCCACGCCCTGCTGCTTGCTCCGGGCATGCCACACTCCGGAGCTGTTTGAACAGGGAGCAGTCCCAGAGGAGCTACACTACACTACTTTGTCACTCCCTACAGAGATCCAGGATCCCCAGTGATCCTGCTGGGGTCTGATCTGGGAGAGACACCTCCCCAACTCTGAGGACGGTCATAGACAGCAGTGAAAAATAATCATGAGACGGAATCAACAGAAAACTCTGGCAATATAAATAATCAGAGTAGATCAACTCCCCCAAGGAACAACAAATTAGATACAACACAAGATCCTTTGCATAAGAAAAATGGCTGAGGTGTCAGAAATTGAATTCAGAGTCTGGATAGCAAATAACATCAGCGGAATGGAGGAAAAGATCGAATTAGAATTTCAAGCAGTAATCCAAAAAATGACACAAAAGATGTCTCAAGGATTCAACAAACTCAAAGGCAAAATGACCAAAGATTTTGACACATTGAGACAAGAAGTTGCAGCCCTCAAAGATCTGAGAAATACAGTAGAATCCCTCAGTAACAGAATGAAGCAAGCAGAAGAAAGGATTTCTGACATGGAAGACAAAGCTTTCCAACACTCCCAAACTTCCAAAGAGGAAGAGAAATGGAAGGCAAAAACGGATCATTCTCTCAGACGGCTCTGGGATAACACAAGGAAACCAATACTCGCTTTATAGGGATACCTGAAAACGATGAAGTGGCATCACAAGGCACCGAGTCTCTTCTTTATGAGTTTATGAAAGAGAACTTTCCAGACATGCCAAGAGATTCTGAAATTCAGATAGCAGACAAGTTTCAGAACCCCAGCACAACTCAACCCGAATAAGACATCCCCCAGGCACATCATAATTAACTTCACTGAAGTTAATATGAAGGAGAAAATTCTGAAAGCAGCCAGACGTAAGAAACCCATTACCTACAAGGGGAAGAATATTAGAATAACTGCAGATCTCTCTCATCAAACCTTTCAAGCTAGAGGAGAATGATCATTGACTTTTAATCTTTCAAAACAAAAGAACTTTCAACCCAGGATCCTGTACCCAGCTAAACTGAGTTTCATCTACGATGGAGAAATTAAATACTTTAATGACATCCACATGTTGAAGAAATTTGCTATAACTAAACCAGCTCTCCAGGATATTCTCAGACCTATCCTCCTTAATGAACAGCTTAATCCTCCACCACAAAAGTAAACTCACTCAGAAACTTTTTATCAAATTTCAACTTCCACAGTGACAAAAGGATTAAAAATGTCCACTGGACTTTCTAAAGATTTATCATTATTTTCAATTAATCTGAATGGTTTAAATTGTCCTCTAAAGAGGCATAGGTGGGCTGACTGGATACAAAAACTCACTCCAGATATCTGCTGCATACAAGAATTTCATCTTACCTTAAAAGAAAAATTTAGAGTCAAGGTGAAGGGATGGTCATCTATACTCCAGGCAAATGGAAACAGAAAAAAGCAGGTGTTGCAATCTTATTTGCAGATACAATACGCTTTAAACCAACCAAAGTAAGGAAGGATAAAGACAGACATTTCATATTTATTAAATGTACTACTCAATATGATGAGATTTTAATTATTAATATTTATGCACCCAACCAGAATGTGCCTCAATTTATAAGAGAAACTCTAATACACATGAGTAACTTGATTTCCTCCAGCTTCATAGTAGTTGGAGATTTTAATACTTCTTTACCAGTGTTGGATAGATCCTCCAATAAGAAGCTAAGTAAAGGAATTTTAGATTTAAACTTAACTATTCAACAACTGGATTTAACAGACATCTACAGAACATTTCATCCTAATAAAATTGAATACACATTCTTCTCATCACCCCATGGAACATACTGCTAAATCGGTGACATCTTAGGTCACAAGTCTAACCTCAGCAAATTTAAAAGAATAGAAATTATTCCTTGCATCTACTCTGACCATCATGGAATAAAAGTTGAACTCAATAACAATAGGAATCTGCATACTCAAACAAAAACATGGACGCTAAATAAAATTATGCTGAAGGATAGATGGGTCATAGACAAGATTAAGAAGGAAATTACCAAATTTTTGGAAAAAAATGACAATGAAGACACAAATTATCAGAACCTCTGGGATAATGCAAAGGTAGTCACAAGAGAGAAATTTATAGAACTGCAAGACTCTTTTCCTCAAGAAAATGAAAACAGAGGAACTTAACAACTTAATTGGACATCTTAAGCAACTGGAGAAGGAAGAACATTCCAACTCCAAACCAAGCAGAAGAAAAGAAATAGCCAAAATTATAGAAGAATTAAATGAAATTGAAAACAAAAGAATTATAGAACAGATCAATAAATCAAAAAGTTGGTTCTGTGAAAAGGTCAATAAAATAGATAAACCTTTGGCTAGCCTAATCAGGAAAAAAAGAGTAAAATCTCTAATTTCATCAATCAGAAATGGTAAGGGTGAAATAACAACAGACTCCTCAGAAATTCAAAAAATCCTTAACAAATATTACAAGAAAATTTATTCTCATAAATATGAAAATCTGAAGGAAATTGACCAATACTTGGAAGCACGCCAACTTCCAAGACTTAGCCAGAACGTAGTAGAAATGTTGAACAGGCCTATATCAAGTTCTGAAATAGCATCAACAATACAAAATCTCCCTAAAAAGAAAAGCACAGGACCAGATGGCTTCACGTCAGAATTCTACCAAACCTTTAAAGAAGAACTAGTACATATATTACTAAACCTCTTCCAAAATATAGAAAAAGAAGAAATACTACCTAACACATTCTAGGAAGCAAACATCACCTTGATCCCTAAACCAGGGAGAGAACCACCAAGAAAAGAAAATTATAGACCAATATCACTAATGAATATTGATGCAATAATATTTATCAAGATACTAAAAACAGGATCCACCAACACATCAAACAAATTATACACCATGACCAAGTGGGCTTCAGATCCCAGGGTCTCAAGGCTGGTTCAATATATGTAAATCTATAAATGTAATCCAGCACATAAACAAATTAAAAAATAAAGACCATATGATTCTTTCAATTGATGCAGAAAAATCTTTTGACAATATCCAGCATCCCTTCATGATCAGAACACTTTAAAAAATTGACATAGAAGGG
>CAUYRH010026817.1:0-11597 GCA_963574655.1 Perodicticus potto
TGGTTACTGTGAGCTGTGATGCCACAGCACTCTATCCAGGGTGACAGCTTGAGGCTCTGTCTCAAAAATAAAATAAAATAAAATAAAATAAAAAAATTTCAGTTTTTAGGCCAGATGCCGAGGCTCACACCTATAATCCTAGCACTCTGGGAGGCTGAAGCAGTTAGATTGCCTGAGCTCAGGAGTTGCAGACCAGCCTGAAAAAGAGTGAAATCCTATCTTTGAAAATAGCTGGGTGGTTGTGGAGGGTGCCTGTAGTCCCAGATACTCAGTGGCTGAGGCAAGAGGATCACATGAGACCATGAGTGAGGTGGCTGTGTGCTGTGGGGCCATGGCACTGTACCCAGAGTGACAGGGTGAGACTCTGTCTCAAAACAAACAAACAAACAAAAAATGACAATCAGTTGTTAGACTAAGCAGGGGTTTTATTTCTAGCTGTGATGTCTGGAGTCAAAAGAAAATAAATGTAGATTCCAGTTCTCCTTTTTACCAGGTGTTAGACAAGGACTTTTGCCAGTTACATCTCTCACATCAGTTTCTTCCTTTACAATGTGGAAGAGATGTGGGGGAAGTTGTCTGACAGTAATACTATCACTTTTTGCCTATAATACTCAGAAAATGATCGTTTTGTCCATTCATCCATCCATCCATCCATTCAGAATTTACTCCTCCACTGTAATTTTTCTCCTTTATTGTCCTCCATTACTTTTGTTAAAAGCATAGTATGGGTAATAACCACAGTGGCAATTTAAAGCTTTTTATTATTATTATATTATTTTTATGAGACAGAGTCTCATTTTGTCACCCTTGGTAGAGTTCTGTGCTGTCACAGCTCACAGCAACCTCAAACTCTTGGGCTCAAGTGATCCTCTTTCCTTAGCCTCCTGAGTAGCTGGGCTCCCATCACAATGCCTGGCTATTTTTTAGAGATGGGGTCTCACTCTTGCTCAGGCTAGTCTTGAGCCCATTAGCTCAGGCAATCCACCCACTTCAGCTTCTCAGAGTGTTAGGATTACAGGTATGAGCCACGGCATTATAGCTTATTATTATTTATTACTAACTTACATCAGTCTTATATTTTCAGTGCCTTGATCTATTAACAGTATTAATATAATCTTTCTACAATCTAAGAACCCGCAATTTCATGTGTGTTCAACAATTGCATGTGTGCAACTTCCCGGCTTCACTGCTATTTGAGAATGGAAGTATGTTGACCCCTCACATCGATTTCCTCAGACACAACTCTCCCTTAGTAATTTGGAGAATCACTGGATTCTGCACAGCACCACCCTCCCACCCACCTGCAACTGTACTACCATCTCCAATTCTCTATTTTACTTCAGGGCTTCAGTTTCTCTGCAAGACAGACACAGGATATTTGTAAAAGGGGTTGGAGTCATAAGATGGTTCAATCTTCAGCATCAAGATGAGCTATAGGTTCTAGAACCAGAAAGGTTATGAGTTAGTTATATAAGACAGGGCACATAAAAAATGCTTAACAAATGATTGCTGGATAGAATTGAGTTCAGAGTGAAGTGCTTAGAACTCCAGAGGGGCCCAGGCATTGAGGATTCATTCTAAGGACCATCACTGTTGCTTGTTACTTCCAACCAACTTTATGAGCTGATATAAGAACTTAACAATTCACATCATTTCTGGGAGCTAGTTCCAATATTTGACTTCACAGGTAATCTCTTAGACCATGATGTAAGTATAACTTTGGGGCTACCTGATTTCATGAATGTGGATACATTTTCTCTTTGTTATGTGGATATGATTTGAGCAAGCAAATATTACTTTATGACTTAAAAAATGAATGCTTTCAAAAAAATGAACACCTTATATTAACCAGTTTGATGAAAATATTTCAAATTGTATATAAAACCAGCACATTGTACCCCATGATTGCATTAATGTACACAGCTATGATTTAATTATAAAAAATGCACACCTTTTTTTTCTTTCTCTTGCAGTTATGTCAGAATTCCCCTTGACATCACTCTCGTGGGTTGCTTTAGATATATTGGAATTGTCCAAATTTAAATTCTCTAATGCACAAAAATAACGTTAAATAGAATATCTTTTGGAAATAGATTTTATTATCACAGATTTTACAATAGCATTATCTTTTTAAGATAATAATGGTGATGACGATGATATCTAAGACAATAAAAAAAAATACACATTTTACTCAAGATTGACTCCACTGGTTGTCTCTTTTGGCCCAAACATACTCTTAGATTAGCCCAGACAAAACCCATGTGAGAGAAGGTGCCATCTTAAAATGTGTTTGGAAGCAAAAATAGATCAGTGAATAGACATATAAGAAATATACCATACTGTACTCTCCTTTTGCTCTGTAACAAAATTTAAATTTATAAAGGAGTGGCCTAGAATTGATTTTATATGTTGAGCAATAATGGAAGGGCTGGAATGAGGGAAAGCCATCGCAGACTCTGCATCCTGGCAAAGTTTTGATTAAGCCAAAGATTTCTGCTTTCTGTTTTTTGTTTCTTTCCTCCTCATTTTTACCTCTTAGCAGGGGATAGAGACTGAGTTACTCTGAGTAAAGAAACAGAACAGGTACAACTTTCTTTTAAAAGGATTTCAGGGATAAATTGTGCACTTTTGAGGGCATCCACATACCCATATGCACACAGGGGTCTCGAATGCCCCCCTGTGCTAGTGGGTCACAGGGTGGGCCCAGCCGTGGTATGAGGGGCCAGACAGCCCAGCTCCTCTTCTTCCCTTCTCTGGACTCTCCTTACTATTCGCAGAGATTCAGGCTCTAATGTCCAATCACGGGACTGGATTTCATTTATCCTTATATCCAAGACACAGCTTCCCCTAACTTCTTATTGTCCACAACTTAAGCTAAGTAAATCTTTTAACTTTCATGGTTCCTCAAGAAGTTGAATTTTTAGGAGAAGGAAGAGCCTGAAACCTGATTTATAGCTCACCAGAGGGAAATTCCCTCCACAGAAGGATTCAAGTGAAATAGTCAAGACTCAATATATATATCTATAAAGACAAGATTATGAAGAAGGAAGTGGTAAAACCAACAGAAATGACTGAATATTGAAACTACTAAAGTGTAAAAAGGGCTCCCGGTACTGAACAAAGAGCATAAGACTATCCTAAGGTAAATTAGCCTTTGCTCTTTTTCCCTGTTAGTTTAAGGGGCTGAGAACTATAGCTTACAGCAGGATTTATGCCAGTCACCTGAATATCTTGTAAAAAGATCGTTAGTCCAGGTAGGGCCCAAGTAATGCTGGTGTTGCTAGTCCGTGGCCCATACTTAGAGCAGCACTGACAAACAGACCATTCCAAGCCCTTTTTATTCTTATGCAACCCCTAACTTGAAACAAGGTTAATACATTTCATGTCGTTACAGTATTTTCACGTTTTTGCAATTGAGAAATTCTTCAAGGTGTCTAATTTTAATGTCCCCTGTTGTTTTTTTTTCTCCCTTCCCCTCCCCTCCTCTTCCCTCCCCTCCCCTTCCCTTCCTTCAAGATATTCTCACACTTTGTCACCTTTGGTAGAGTACTACGTGATATCACAGCTCACAGCAACCTTAAACTCTTGGGCTCAGGTGATAGATACCCTTGCTTCAGTCTCTCAAGTAGTTAGGATTACAGGCACCCACCATAACACCGGGCGGTTTTTAGGAACAGGATCTCACTGTTGCTCAGGCTGGTCTTGAACGCCTGAGCTCAATCTTACCAACCTCGGCCACCCAGAGTGCTGGGATTACACGTGTGAGCCACTGAGCCCTGCCCCTGTTGTTTTCTAATATCATCACTTTCTTGAGGTAAAGTAGCCATCTATATTTAGCTCTGTCTTAGTTTTAAATAATCCCAATCTAAATGAAGTTTTCCATAGTATTTTATTTTGTAAAGTAGGAAAATCAAGATACAAAACACCAAACTACAGTAAGTGACATTATTCCATTATTACTTTCATTTATTTCCTTCCTTAATCATAGTATGTAATAATAATTAGGAATTTAAGAAAGAAATATAACCTCACCATATTAACATTTACTTGTGCTAATAAACTGCCACAGGAAGTGAAGTTGGATGCTTCTGAACAGATCTCAGTATTTGTCAAGCATGGAAACTACTTCTAAATCAGTTACATCTGGCTTTCAAATATAAAGATCATATAATATTTTTTAAAAATTGTTTTTATTGATTTGACAGTAATCTTTTCTAATACCTTCAGTCTGTTGTGACAACAGTAAGCAGACGCAAATATGTCCTGGTATTGCCACTCAATTTTAATGGCCCACACAGTATTAATAGTACTTACCATTTATTGATCTGCATAATATGAGCCAGAGACATTACATTTATCTCACTAACCTTTATTACAATCTTGTGAGATGCGTATTATATTCCAATTTTGCAAACATAGAAACTGCAGCTCGTAGTGTTGGATAATTTAGTAGAATTCGCAGTCAGGTGAGTCCTCTAGCCAGTTTTTGCCTTGACGTAAATGGCCACTCCAGAGACTCCTGCAGAGTGATCTCAAAGCTACTAAGCCAAAGATGTGATGGTTGCTGGCTCTGCAGTGGGTATCAACTCTGAGATAGAGAATATGCAAGTTTAAGAGCAGAGCTTAAAGAAATTTAGAGATCAACACCATTTAGGCAAAAGGAAGAGTAAAGTAAAATAAAAATAAAAAGAAGATAGACTGATGAATTCATATCACACGCTCTGATAGGACTTTCCTCTCACTTGCTAGTTCTGTGACTATTGCTTCCAAATCAACTAGATGCAAACACATGTGAAATGACTTAAGAAAGAACATTCAAATGGTCAAAGTATTTATTTCTAAACTCAATTGGAAAATAGTAAAATGCTTCTTAACCTTTTGAGAAGGATATTATAGAATAGCTTAATTTTTAAGTATTTTAAAATTTTTTTTTAAGAGCTAACGTGTTTATAATAAAATATTCAGTCCCTAGCACAGAGCCTGACACAATAAAGCATCAGCAAACATATTTTTGTGTGAGAATTAAATGAGATGAAATTCAGTAGCAGAGATTTTCCCTGCACGTAAAGAGTATATTTGGGCTTCTGACAGAATACACTCCAGTGGCCTACCAAGGGAGGCTGGGAAATTTTCATCCTGCAGAGTTAAAAAAGAATATAGATAATTACTGGTTATAGATAATTTTATACATATCTACATAGTATTATATATATTATACAGATATTACAAATATATGTATGGTATATGATACTTAGATGATATGAATATATACTCATGTACAAAGTGGGGGCATAAAAATATTTTTATGTGGGTCAGGTAACTGTTGAAAGATTTTATCATTCTAAAAAAAAGGTTTTTTCGTTCTAAATTTATTAGAGTAAATATCACGCTAGATATGTATTGGTGACACATTCTCTTTTCTTCATATATGGCATTACTGTCTTTATAGTACTGTGAGAAGCAGTGAAAACGATTTCGATTACTCTTTTCTGCTTGCAAATTGATCTGAATTCTTCAATTATGTATCTAGTAAGACAGTTAACCAAATGAAAGTGGAATTTTCTAAAGATTTTTCTTTAGCTTCGGCAAGATATCAACTACAACATCTTGCTAAGTTATCTGTGTATGATACCAGTATTAGTTATATATTTATCTTATCTATTAGTCCCCCTTTTCAAGAGTTTAATTTTCCACTTACCTTTTCTGTCTGATAAATCTGAAAATGTATAATTTTCTCCTGGATTGTTCACGACATAGAGAAAATGCATGTAGAAAGTACGGATGTTTTATTTTGCATAAATCTTTCAGAGATGTAAATTTTTAATAAGTCAAAACAAGATACTGAAAGAAATGTTAAAAGTATAAGTGGAAATGACCTTTTCTCTTTGGAAGTAAGAATTTTTCTTTTTTGGATTTTATTCACAATTCCGCAAAATGTACCGTGCCTTAGCTGGTGACTAGGGCAGATGCCACCTTGATACCAAGGAGAGTCAACAGCAAAGTCTGAGAATTAAGTTTGCAAACTCATGCTACAAAAGCACTACATATCTCATTGCCGAAAATCACTAGAGTCACTTTCGAAGTATTTCCTTTAGTCACCTGGTGACCAGAGTGATATTTAGCAATGAGGTACGTAGCACTTTTTCTAGGATGAGTTTGTAAACATAATTGTTTGACTTCGTAAGCATAACAGAAGGGGCACTAGAATGTGCTACAACAGGTGGGTGACTAGTTGAGTTTCAATAACCATGATTGTTATTGAAGACATTTGACGTTTGAGGTAATCTCCTTTGTTTTTCTTGGAGTGAAAAATTTCAATGTAAGAGAACAGTGGCTAAACATCTGGGAAATTCTATGTCACGGTCTCACAGTGGACACGTGTCTTTGTGTGAGGAATTTGCACAGTCCTGTCCGGGTCCTTACCTCATAGCTCCTCAGGCAGGAATTATGCTGTCCCTACCACAAAAGAAACAACAGATTTATGTAAGCTCTGGAAAGTCAGATCAATATTTTAAAACAAACTTTGAGCTGACTGGGTGCAGGGGCCCAGGCCTATTATACTAGTGCTCGGGGAGTCTGAAGTGGGAGGATCGCTTGATGTCAGGAGTTTGTAACCAGCTTGAGCAAAAGCAAGACCCCAGTCTCTACCAAAAATAGAAAAAAACAGCTGGGCATGGTCCCTCACGCCGGTAGTCTTAGCTCTTGAGTAGCTGACACAGTGGGATCTCTTAAGCCCAGGAGTTTGAGGTTGCAGTGAACTACGATGATGCCACTACCCTCTACCTAGGGTGACAGAGTGAGACTTTATCTCAAAACAAAAATAAAACAAAGAGGTGGGGAAAGGAACAGCAGAGAGAGGGAAGGGAAGGAGTGAGGTGGGTGGGGTCTTGGTGTGTGCCACTCCTTTTGGGGGCAAAACACGATTGTAAGAGGGACTTTACCTACCAAATGCAATCAGTGTAAAATAAATAAATAAATAAAAATAAAACCAAGAGTCATTGGGCCAATAAAATCATAACTAGAGACATTTTCATAAAACTAACTAGCTCAGCTTGATAAATGCTGATTGTTAAAATATTTCCTATACTTAAAAATATTCCCAAGGTAGTGAGCATGCTTTCCTTTCCTAACACATTATAAAAATACATATTTAAGTACAAACAACACAAACGGCAGGTTGAAGAGCTGGGCACACTGGCCTGTGCTTTGACGTCATTGCCTTTGAATGTCTGAGTTTTAGGAATTTGTTACTATTAATTTGGCAGAACCGTGCCCCTATTCCCTGAAGGAAGTTTTAAATTTCAACAATTTACCAGCCTCACACTACATACCTCCACTCTCCTGGCTGAATCTAAACTCTATGTCAATTGCCACGTTGTTTCGGAAACATTGTTTCAGTCATGACGATTGTTCTTATTCATAATCTCACCAAAGAATTATTCATTATTGATAGTTAACCAAAACTTCCCTTTCTTTTATTTGCAGGATCTGGCTTAATTTCAATGATATGTGGAGGCCAGTCTTTAGCATACTGTTTGTTCGAAGACAACTTTATCTATGCAGATCTGGATGATTTTTAATGGAACATGGGGATTAATTTGCTTCAGAATTGCTATACTGTAACACATATTGTGTCAGAACTAAATTTTGTTTTTTGTGAATAGTTATCGTTAAGGTTAAATTTATTCATTATACTATAAAAAGAAAAGGAGAAGTTAATGGAAAGCAGAACAACCCTAGTAAAGAATTCATGAGCAAAATGTTGCAAGCTCATAAAGTACAGTGTTTTCCAAAGGGTGTTCCATAAAACACTAATTCTGAAGGATGTAAAGTGGCTGTGCAAGGAAAAAAAAGTTTCATGTTTAAGTCTATTTGTAGAATCCTAGGTTTAAATAAAATAGATGTTTATTTTAGGACCTCTCGGAATCTTTAACATACTATTGTGAACTTGGCGTCTCGGCTGTGGTGTACATATGCACTGTCTCAAATGTACTTATCCAGGCACACACATTAGAAGATTCTGATGCAGGGTGGCGCCTGTGGCTCAGTGGGCAGGGCGCCAGCCCCATATACTGAGGGTGGCGGGTTTGAACCAGGCCCCAGTCAAACTGCAAAAAAAATTAGCCAGGCGTTGTGGCAGTCGCCTGTAGTCCCAGCTACTTGGGAGGCTGAGGCAAGAGAATCAGCTAAGCCCAAGAGCTGGAGGTTGCTGTGAGCTGTGAAGCCACAGCACTCTACCCAGGGCAGTAAAGTGAGACTCTGTCTCCGAAAAAAAAAAAGAAAGAAAGAAAGAAAGAAAAAAAAGAAGATGATGTATCATTCATGGAAGAGCAGAAGAAGGCAGACTCAAAACTTTTGTGATCCCTGCGACAGGAGTCCATGCTTTAATTGTCCAACAGTATTTGTTCTGTGTTAGAGCTTTTGTTATGAAACCACAAACAAACAAACAAAATCAGTATCTATTTCTTTCCTTAGACTGTGGTCTCCTAACACAGTGCTTTTCAAAACTGAATATGCATCTGCCATGCCAAGGAATACTGTTACAATGCAGATTTGGGGTGAGAGGGCTGGAATGAAGCCCAAGATTTTGTACTTGTAGCAATTCCCAAGAAATGCTAATATTGCTGATCCATAGACCATACTTTGAGGGGCAAGGGTTTAGGTGGGGGAAGCTATCTTTTTTTTTTTTTTTTAAGTATTTATAGCTTTGTATCGCCAGTCCTGTTTCTTATGCCATTGTCATTCAACAAATGCTTGTTGAATTGGATTTAAACTGAGCTGAGTTAAAATTTTATAACTATCTTAAATATTTGCCACATTTTAATACAGTTAAAATATCTGCTGATATAAAATAAGTGTATACCATGGTTACAACTAAAATACAGTAAAAGGGCAAGAAAATAACATATACTCTCTTCCTTCCAACAACACACACACACACAAATAGTTTTGGGAACAATTAGAAATGAAACTAAAGTACCTCTTAGCATTCTCTCCCAGATGAGTCTTTTTAGCAAAAAAATTTATTTCCTCCATAAAGACATTCCACATGGCTCTTGGGGGTGCATCTTCACTTCCGCTGAGAGCCACCAAGGCCATCCTCCCATGCTCACTTTGTATTCCAGGTGACCTTTTGAAAACTATGTTGTATTGGGTGGTTACTAGCTTAGAAAATGTAAACTTACTGTGCACATACAAGCATGACAATAACGGTACAGGGGCCGGGTGCAGTGGCTCACGCCTGTAATCCTACCACTCTGGGAGGCCGAGGCAGGTAGATTGCTTAAGTTCAGGAGTTCAAGACCAGCCTGAGCTGGAGTGAGACTCCATCTCTAAAAATAGCCAGGTGTTGTGGTGGGTGCCTGTAGTCCCAGCTACTGAGGCAAGAGAGCTACTTGAGCCCTAGAGTTTGAGGTTGTTGTGAACTATGACACCAAAGTACTCTACTGAGGGAGACAAAGTGAGACAATGTGAGAGAGAGAAAGAGAGAGAAGAAGAAGAGGAAGAGGAGGAGAAAAGGGAAGGAGGGAAGGAAGGAAGGGGGATAATGATGCTGGTTCCTTGCTTCTTTCTCACATTACTCATTCACACAAACTTTTGTATCACATCCATTATTCTCATTGCTCCTGTTAATTTCTTTCACGATGTTTGTTCATGGAAGTGACAAAATATGTAGCTCACCTAGATGAGGCAAGAGACTCTGCATTCCAGTTACTAATGAAGATCTGTCATCTTTAAAGGAAGGCAGCTTAGGGGAGCTATGAAAGCACCAGCATAATGACGTTCAATTCCTTAAATCCCCATTGACAGCCCACAGAAAAGAGCAACTTGCTAAAGATACAGCAAAATTCAATTCTGTTCTATATGATGATGTAGATACTAAGCACACCGTGAATACACTGATGAAGAAGTGTGTCCCTGTAAAACTCACACCTATGGAAGAAATTCACAGAGACATTCAAACGGCCTAAATAAATTTGTTAATTAAAAAAGATTGGGTTGATTAAGTACTTTTTAATATAATGAGAATTAAGTTCCACTAGTAAATTAGAATAACAATCTCTCCAGACCCCAAAGACCTTAATATCTTGTCATTTTATAGTGTAGCTTAATTAGTGTGTTTATTTCCAGGATTAGAGATCCATCTGCTCAGGTAATTACTATTGTGTTACTCCTTATTTTTTTTTTCTCCTAATCACAAGAATAATCTGTGGTTTTCCTCTTTTGCTCATTAAAATGATTACTATTATCTATTTGATAACATCTCTTGACACAAAATTAAAAATTCAACTCGAGTGCATATTTTAGCGCAAAAATAATGTATAAGAAACGTATCAATTAAACATTCACTTTAGTTTTTATTGCCTTAAATAATATATAAAATTTCAAAGGCTCATTTAACTAACTTTTCTGGTGTCTGACATAAAATTGGACGTTGGTAAAATCCCACACAGCATTTTGATGCACATTTTTCAGGACTAATATTTTCATATTTTGAAGAAAGATAATACTTTTATATTCTGTATAACTGTTTCATAAACATGGATTAAAGTTATAATACATTGTGTTATTTTACAACTTAAATCCATTTATATACTCCTTTAAAAATGTTTTACTTAGAGGAATTATTTCCCAGATAAATGAACAGTATCTTTACTTTTGCCGACTGACAATGATTCCAAAATATATGAGGGCTACTTTCACATTTGCAGTCATTTAGATTATACTCCTAAAATTTTCTGGGCTTTGTCCAACCAAGTTACCTTGGTAGCTGAACTGATAAATTCTAAAGCTATTCCATGTCATTAGCACTGTGGAGATTAACCTGTAAAAGTGTGAACATAATGTATTATGAGATGGAGATTTTTGCTTATGATAAAAATCTAAGGAAAAATAAAAGCACTTCTTAAAGTGGTTGCTATATAAACTTTAGAAACATGAATTGCGAGATAAATAAAGGCATAACAAAAGCATTCTTAGACATGGCTATGGTAAAAATTGTCAGAAAAGGAAGGAAATACAATTAGGTTAATATGAAGATAATGTAATTCTTCAAATAAAATACTTAATGTAAGAATGGTCCTTATAAAATATGTTAAAATTTAGAAACATTGCATATTTTTAATAGAGGACAATAAAATTACAACTTTTCTATTTATTATTTCTTTCTTGTCTTACCTGTTTTTTAAAAAATTTTTCTTTTATTCTATGAGTGTTCTGATGGTTCAGGAAGAAGCCCAGACACATCCTGAAAGAGTTAATTACCATCTGACTTTCTTCTTGGTGAAGAATCGTCACCACTGCTGTCCCCCTGTGCCCAAGGATACAAGCAAGAAGGAATCAAAAATATTATTCCAACTAATCATTATAAATAACATCTTTACAAAATATATATTTGTTAATCTAGCCAATATTTTGAAAACTGGTATAATGATTAGTTATTTAAAATTGGGCTTGGCTCGGCGCCTGTGGCTCAACAGGCTAAGGCGCCAGCCATGTACACCTGAGCTGGCGGGTTCAAATCCAGCCTGGGTCCGCCAAACAACAATGACGGCTGCAACCAAAAAATGGCCGGGCGTTGTGGCGGGCGCCTGTGG
>CAUYRH010026818.1:0-22862 GCA_963574655.1 Perodicticus potto
CAAGACAGTGTCTTAGATTTATTATGTTAAGGGAAATGAGATACGTAAACAAATGCCTTTATTGCAGCACAAATGATGACCTGTGGTATAAGAGGCAGATAAAAAACTCTGGGAGCACAGTGAAGAAGAACTTACCCTCACTTTGGGGCTGTTGGTGGGACCAGGAAAGCCTTTAAAGAGGACAAGTATTTGAGGCGTACCCTGAAGGATGGGCAGGATTCTCACAAGCAGAGTCCAGCAGGGCCATGGCACAGGAGATGGCATGAACACAAAGGAGACGAACTGTCTGATGAGTGACCACAGGCTGAGCTCAGTTGGGGACAGGGAGGAAGGCCTCCAAAGTAAAATTGGAGAAGGTAGTTAGGGATGAATTGTGTAATTCCTTCCTATGGAGTCTGTTCGTCACCCTGTGAGCCCTGAGGCCCCACGGAGAGCTTTTAGGAGATGCTTTAGGCTGCTGCAGTGCCTGAAGCTGGAAGATGCTAAAGGTGACTGCAAGACCATTTAGAGCTGCGCTGTCCAACACAATAGCCACTAGCTACTTGTAACTATAAAAATTACAATTAAATAAAATTTGAAATTCAGTTTTTCAGCCACATCAACCACATTTCAGGTGTTTATATGTTCTTCTTTATTAAATTCCTCAGTGGCTTCTGTGACAATAGAGGTGCTCGGACGCCACAATACTTGTCCAATTGCCACTTCTGCCACCTCGGGGATCACACACAGGCCTCACTTCTTCAAACTATTCTCATTCTGAGGAAAGACCAAACAAACATCTACTAAATCCCCTCTAGTAGGGTTTTCTGATGTAGAAACAGGACTATTGTTGGTATTGGAGGGGCTCCAGTAGGGACTGAAAGAGTTGGAATGAGTAAGCATCTGGATTCTTTTAGATACATAGATGGAATGATGTTTTTGCACTTGAATTGTGTTATTTAGCAGAGAAGAGCTTCCTAGAAGGCCTGAATGCAACTGGTTTTATTGCCTGCTTTAGCAAATCCCGCATTTGGTTTGAGCCCTGTCCGCAGAAAACACTACAACCAGAGCACAACTGGAGCGCTCCTGGGTGTGGTTAAGTACTCAACTTCAAAACCCGCGTGGGTTTGAAGCTCGACTCAACTTCAAAACCCGTGTGGGTTTTGAAGCTCGACTTTGAAGCTCGTCCTTCAAAAGCAGGACTTTTGGGTGAATTAGTTCACCTCTCACTTTACCCTTTTTCTAACTTGTAAAATTAGTACCCACCTCCCAGTCTTAAGGGGGTTAAATGACCTCCTCAATAAAGTGCTTAGAATGACAGCCAGCAAATAGATAGAAGTTTAGCTGTTATAATTACTGTGTAAGCCAATTTATGCTTCTCATAGTCATTGGTTCACAGTCTTGGAGATACTTTACCTAGGCAGTAAATTGTATGATTAATTGGCATCACTAGTAAACACAGGTAGCTAGTAATAGGTTTGTTTGAATTTTATTCACTGTTGTAAACTTGTTATTTGCTGATTATTTGTTTGTTCCAATGAAATTGATTATATTTGTGCCTTTGATTTTTTTTAATAACAAAATCACTTAAATTTATAATAGTCTAACAATCTTTAAGAGTTTGGCTATAAAAGTAATCCATCATAATATAAGAAATATATCAAAGGGTATATTTCTAATTATATCAAATTAACTTTATGTATTATTATTATTATGTATTATTACTGTATTTCATGTAATGAGAGTCTAACCTTTATTCCTTACTTATAAAACGAGGTGGACAATCTCTATTTTTTAACACTTGAAGCATACTTCTAAGCTTCAAGTAAGATAATTTTCATAAGTTATATTGACAACTGGGAAGAAATGCACAAAAGTAAAGTTTTCTGAAGTTCTGATTTAAGCTTCCCCATATTGTCTAGGAAGCATTGCTCTAAAAATAAAAGATTTTTCCTTTGTATATTGCATTTTATAATGCATTAATAATTTTTGGTACTCTGACAACACGTTGCAGTAACTATTTCTTTAGTAAAAATGTATTAAAGAAGGTTGTTAAAAATCAAATTTAGCAAAAGATCTTTTGAGCAGCTTTAGAATAAGCCTACTAAATATTAAATAATTTTTAATTATTATTTTATCTTAATCTCTTTCCATTTGAAACAGGAGATCAGTGCAGTTAATTGGTTAACTATCCAAGCCTCACATTTTGGAACAGACAAGATCACTCGTATCAATTTGCCTGGATGGAACACAAATGGCAAATGGCAAAGAAACATATGCAATGTATGATGAAATAAGTTCTTTACACTGGCATGAAAGTTTTGTGTTTAACATGAATGTACTAAGGTCTTAATGCATACCCTTGGAAATCCTCCATTTGGTTGTTTACATTATCCATGTTCCAAGGCATCAAAAGAGTTATCCATGTTCTGTTTATTTTAATTTATTACAAATTGCATAGATTATAATGGAAGCATATTCTTATAATCATTCTATTTTTTTTTTTTAGAGACAAAGTCTTACTTTGTAGCCCTCAGTAGAGTGCCATGGCGTCACAGCTCACAGCAACCTCCAGTTCTTGGGCTTAGGCGATTCTCTTGCCTCAGTCTCCAGAGTAGCTGGGACTACAGATGCCCACTACAACACGCAGCTATTTTTTTTGTTGCAGTTTGGCCAGGGCCAGGTTTGAACCTATCACCCTTGGTATATGGGGCCAGCACGCTACTCACTGAGCCACAGGTGCCACCACTTATAATCATTCTTTGGTAAATTCTTCCCTTGAGAAAAATTAAATGGTACAATCAATTTTTCATTTAATTTGAGGGAAAAATTCCCAAGTTAATGCCATGAAATTAATCTTTCTTATACTTCAGATTAATAGACTGCTAATATCATAAGCAATTAATTCTTTATAAGACCATATAGTGAAGATAACTTTGGCATCTATCTCATTGAGTAAGTTATATATGTATATTTCATATATATATAAATTTATTTTTATATATACTTACATATATACATATATAAACATATATACACATATATAAACATATGTTAATATGTGGCTTTTGGGCAAATGGCAGGAGGTATTTACAAAAGTGAAGTCCATACACACTATTTAACCTACATATTTTCTATAAGTTATAGAAAATATAACCCACTTATTTCCTATAAGTTTATGTATGCATATGATTAACATGTGTATATGTATAAACATATACATATATATGTGTGTGTGTGCATGGGTTAGAACAGAGCCTAACATATAGTAGATTCTCAATTAATACATACTAATATTATTTCTTACTATGGAATTAAGTCCTGAGACACTTTGGTTTTCTTTAACACTTATTTCTTTAATTTTTATAATAAATCTTTGTACCAGACATTGCTAAAAGTAGAAGATACAAACTGCATTAATGTAGACTGGATTAATGGTTCCCGGAAATACATCCGTGCTATAAACAATCTACGTGTTGTGGGTGCAGAGGTGGCTTATTTTATTGATGTTCTCATGGTAAGAAGAGTTATTTTTTAATTTTATTTAATTGGTTTTTGATTGTAACACCCAGAATTTCAGACAATTTTGTGTCCTTTTTATTTGCTTAGACAAGTACTGAAAATGTGAAATAAGCATTTGTGCATTGTAGCCGGGAAAGGAAAGAAGAGCCTGTGGTTATACTGATCACCACTTGGTGGCAGTGTGTCCACACAGGCTCGTCACCAAAATCCTCCCCCGATCCCACACCAAGGTCACTGCCTTGGTCAGCATGTTGGACCATTTTGGTTAGTTTTGTAAATCTATCCTTAATGATCACAGACTGTTTCCATCTTATGAATGCTATGTGTTTAGAATATGAAAGTCATTCTTCCACAAAAGGAGGGTTCTATGGCAGCAGATTAGGTAAGTCTATAAGCCAGTCCATACACAACTATTTAACCTACATATTTTCTCTAAGAGAATAAAATAGATCTTGCTATTTATGAGGGCTATACTCTGAGATGTTTATGAATCTCCAAATGTAGATTGTAGAAAGTAATTTCCCACCCTAAAATGCAGTGAAATAAAATCTAAAGATGTGTGACCCTTTCAGATTTTTAAGGAGGCTTCATTCGTTCATTCAACAAATATTTTACTTTACACTTGCTGTGGCCTGGACACTAGTGAGCAAGACAATGTTTCTCCTCTAAAAAAAAATACACTATAGTAGGAAATGGAAGCAAACAATAAATAGATGAACAAGAAAATGTCAGCTAGGGGCAAGTACCAGGAAGAAAATGCAGTAGGGTGGAGAATGGCAGGAGCAGCCAGCAGAGGTGACCCTTGAACCTTGATCACGGTCAGTAAATAGCCTGAAGAAGATGTCAGGGAGCCGAATATTCACTTGTGCCCCTGTGTTTACTTCTCTGTCCTCTCATTTCAATCTGTCAGGAACATCTAGGGTATAAGGAGGTCCTTAGAGTACGAAGAGGTCCTTTGTGTACAAAGAATGAAATCAGATTCATTTCCTCTGTGGAGAAAAAGAAGCTGTAAGCTTTGGGGAATTTCTTCATTGATCCTGGGGCCTTAGCTGTGGGCTTTTTCAAGTCCTGTAAATAAATAACAGTGGCTTTTGGGAAGATGGAAGGAGGTATTTGCAGAAATGAAGAGAATACTGCTTGCTGAATTAAATGTTCACTGCACTGAACACTGAGGAAGAACAGGGTGAAGAATGGGAGAGAGTTTAGGGTGAGCAGGGTCTGGAACCCCCCTGAGAATAATTCAGGAGCCAGGCTTGAAGACAGAACAGCTGTGTCTCTTCTCTATCTCTCTGCCATCTCATCAGGGGTAACTAGGCCACCACACTTCCCCACGTGCACTGGTTCTGGGCCAAACAGGTGCTTGGGAATATTATATTAATTAGGTTGATGGGGAAGAAGAAGAAAGGGGAGGAAGTGTGAGAGCTCATCTTGGGCACCAGCATATATACGGAGACAGGAAAGAAAACAGAACATCATGGGAGCAGTGATGGAAGTGATACCCTGATGGCCATGTGCCCGTCATTGGCATCCATCCACATATGTAAATGACAGAGAAAATACATTTTGTAAGTGGCATATAATATATATATATATGGTAGAAAACATATATAACTGGTATAAAATAGAACATTTAATCAAATGACAAATGTCTGCAAGTGTCATAAATTACTTGATTGGCACTATAATCACGACAGCCTAAAACTTAGATGAAACTAAAACTGTTGCTCAGGAGTAGAATCATTGAGAGTGTGAAATAGGAAGCCCAGGCCCTTCCTTTCCTTACAAGCACACAGATTGAACAACATTACACAGACAAATTCTTTTTGTTGTAAATCCAGAAACTAGTTGAGAGGTTCCTATACCCTGGGTGAATACAAAACCAGCCACATTGAAGCCAGTAGGAAAATTTGAGACAACTTCACTCCTACCCCTGCCATAGCATCATATGATCTGGAGGAACCTCCCAGCTTCCAGCTTCACTGTGGGGAGGAAAAAAAATGAACTGAACGTGCAATGTTCCAACTTTTGGGGGGCTGCTCGAGAAAGTTACTCCAGTCTGGCATGACTTGGAGCTCTGGTGAGACCTAGCAAGCTTTTAAAACCTGAGGACTGGTGAGAACAAAAATGGTGATTTGAACCAGTATGCAAGCAATTGCCATAGTCCCTTCCCCTCAAGTATAGAGTGAGTGGGCAGAAAACCCTAGATCCCAAGTTCTCCTTGGAGGCAAAATCAAAAGTTCCAACTTATCCAGGGGCTGCCTGAGGGACTAGATTCTGTCTTTCCTCTCTTGAAGCACTGATATCATCCAACTTTCTCTAGATGCCTGGGGGCTACTAAGAACAAAGACTGTGATTTAAACTAACACAAAGATTTGAGAAGCGAGGCAAAGGTTAAGCTAGGCTGACTGGTGAGAACATTCTTTTGTACAGGGTAAGCCATGGACAATGAAAATAAAGAAACAAGGAAATATAGGGTGGCCATAAGTTCGTGTGCAATTTAAAACAGTGTGCAGTTTTAAATTGCACACGAACTTTAGGGACACCTGTATATACCAAATAAAGGAACAGATTCATCTCTAGAAACAGAGATATACAGTTTGCCTGACAGATAATTCAAAATAACTGTCGTAAAGATGCTTATGAGGAGCCGGGCGTTGTGGCAGGCACCTGTAGACCCAGCTACTCGGGAGGCTGAGGCAAGAGAATGGCCTAGGCCTAGGAGTTGGAGTTTGCCATGAGCTGTGTGACGCCACGGCACTCTACTGAGGGCCATAAAGTAAGACTCTGTCTCTAAAAAAAAAAAAAAAGAATGCTTAGTGAGGTCAGAACAATATTGTATGAACAAAGTAAGAATTTTAACAAGGAGACCAAAATACAAAAAGTATCAAACAAATAATCTTGGACCAGACAGATACAATAAATAGACTGAAAAATTCACTAGAAGGTTTCAACAGCAGGCCAGATCAAACAGAGGGAAGGATCAGGGAACTTGAAAATAGGTCACTGGAAAGTATCCAGAGGAGCAAAAATAAAACAAAATACTAAAAAACAAGCTGAGAAAGGCTAAAGGATTTACGGGGCACCAACAGGAGGACCTATAATGTACTATGGGAGTCTAAGGAGGGGAAGAGGAGGAGAAGGGGAAGAAGGGGCATTCAAGGCCATTATGTCAGAAAACTTGCAGAAATCTGGAGAGAGAGAAACGTCCAGATCCAAGAACCCCAAGACATCTCAGCTAAGATGGACCCAAAGAAACCCACTTAAAGTCACACTATGACCAAATTTTCAAAAGCCAAAGTCAAAGAAAGAATTTCGAAAACAGCAAGAGCAAAGCAATTTGTCACATATAAGGGAAACTCCATAAGACCATTAGTTAAATTCTCAGCAGAAACCTCAGAAATCTTGGACGTCTGAAGAATTGAGAGCAAATGGCTATTCCTACAACAGACAAAATAGACTTTATGTCAAAACGTGTCACAGGAACAAAGGTCATTACATAATAGTAAAAAATGTCAGTTCCTCAGGAATATATAACAATTATATATGCACTTGACGTTAGACTATGTAAATATATAAAACAAACATTGACAGAACTAGAGGGAGAAATAGACAGCAGGGCAATAATGGTAGGAGCTTGCTTTCAATAATGGCTGGATCACCCAGACAGAAAATCAGTAAGGAAGCAGCAGAATTAAACACCAGAGGCCAAATGAACCTGACAGACATACACAGAATGTAACACCAAACAACCACAGGATATACATTCTTTTCAATTTCACGCATAATATTCTTCAGGGTAGGTCATGTTAAGTTACAACACAAGTCTTAAAAAACTCAAGAAGATTGGACTTACACCAAGTGTATTTCCCGACCACAGTGGAATGAAACTAGAAATCAATAGCAGAAGGAAGACTGAAAATTCAACCAATACATGGCAAACAATACACTTTTAAACAACCAGTAGGTCAAAGAATAAACCAAAAGGAAAATTAGAAAATATCTTGAGACAAATGGAAACAAAAATACAACATACCAACACCGTTGGGATGCAGCAAAAGCAGCATTAAGACAGAAGTTTAAATGTCTACATCAAAAAATAAGAAAGGTCTCAAATTAACAACCTAACTTTATACCTAAAGGAACTAAAAAAAGAAAAACAAACTTATCCTGAAGTTAGCAGAAGGAAATAAAAATTTGAGCAGAAATAAACAAAATAGAGAATAGAAAAAGAGTAGAAAGAATGAACAAAAGAGAAGATAAATTCCTGTCTACCTGCAATTATGTACCCTTGATCAGTTCTTCCCACCCTCCCCTCAGCCTGTGGTAACCATTTACTCTCTACTTATATTACTTTTTAGAATTCTATGTATAAGTGAGATTATGCAGTAATTGTCTCTCTGGGCCTGGCTTATTTCACTTTACATGATGTCCTCCAGGTCCATCCATGCTGTCACAAATGACAAAATTTGCTTCTTTTTTTCTCAGGCATTGCTTATGAATACTAGATTTTCTTTATTCAATATCCATTGATAGACACTTAGGTTGATTCTGTATCTTGGCTATTATGAATAATGTTGCAGTAAATATAAAAGTGCAGACATCTCCTCAACATAGTGATTTCAATCACTTTTTAAAATATATTCCCAGAAGAGGATCACAAGGAGGTTCTATTTTTAATTTTTTTTCAAGAGACCCAGGCTGGAGTGCAGTGACATGATCATAGCTCATGGCAGCCTCAAACCCCTGGGCTCAAGCAATCCTCCTGCCTCAGCCTCCCAAGTAACTTGCACTGTAGGAACATGTCACCATACCCAGGTAATTACTTTTTAGAGATGTGGTCTCACTGTGTTGCCCAGGCTGGTCTCAAACTCCTAGCCCTCCACAATCCTCCTACCTTGGCCTTCCAAAGTTCTGGGATTACAGTCATGAGCCATTGTGCTCAACTGTGTTTAACTTTTTGAGAATCGTTTCCATACTGTTCTTCATAATGGCTGTACTAATTTACATCCCCCCAAGAGTGTACAAGGTTTCCCTTTTTTCCACATCCTTGTCAACATATATCACCTTTTTTCTTTTGATGATAGCCTTTCTAACAGGCCTAAGCTGATATCTCATTGTGGTTTTAATTTGTATTTCCCTGATTTTAATGATTTTTTTCATAAGCTTGTTGATAATTTGCATGCCTTCTTTGAAAAGTATCTTTTTAAGTCCTTTGCTCATTTTTTAAATTGGGTTATGTGTTTTCTTGCTACTGAGTTCTTCAAGTTTGTGAATATTCTTAAAAGCTCTTCTTTTAAGACCAAAGTTATCCCAGATATTTCCAAGCATTGCCTTAGCCTGGAGGAGGCAGATACAGCAAGATAGCTAACAGTGTAGGTATGGACTAGCTGAAAGGGTTGGCCCTCAAAAAAGACAGGCAAGGTTCTGGAAGCTGCAGATAAATCTGCTGGAGCTTTTCTCTCATTGCCACAAACCAGGAGGCCAGCTCCTTAGCACATGAGGAGAGCTCCAATAGAGGCCATTCTTCTGGGCCCCTCTGATGCACATAGGATTCTTGCTTCTCCATTCTTGTGATGCTTTACTAAGGATAATGTGTTCCACTTCCATCCAGGTTAATACAAAAGATGTAAAATATCCATCTTTTTTAGTGGCTAAATCATATTCCATGGCATACATATACCACAGCTTGTTAATCCATTCCTGGGTTGGTGGGCATTTAGGTTATTTCCACATTTTGGTGATTATAAGTTGAGCTGTAATAAACAATCTAGTGCAAGCGTCCCTGGGGTAAAAGGACTTTTATTTCTTCTGGATAGATGCCTAGTAATGGGATTGCAGGATCAAATAGGAGGTCTAGTTTGAGTTCTTTGAGGATTCTCCATACTTCCTTCCAAAAAGGTTATATTAGTTTGCAGTCCCACCAGCAGTGTAAAAGTGTTCCCTTCTGTCCACATCCACGCCAACATCTGCAGTTTTGAGACTTTGTGATGTGAACCATTCTCACTGGGGTTAGATGATATCTCAGGGTGGTTTTGATTTGCATTTATCTAATAATTAGGGATGCTGAGAATTTTTTTGAATATTTTTTAGCCATTCATCTGTCTTTTTAGAGAAGGTTCTATTTGTCTGTCCTGCCCAGTGATATAAGGGATTGTTGGCTCTTTTTATGTTTATAATTTGAGTTCTCTGTAGATCCTAGTTATCAAGCTTTTCTCTGATTCAAAATCCCAATTTTTTTCCTTTAAAACAATCCTTTCAGAAAAAATTTGGATATTCCCCTTCTAAAGTGCACTTGATTGGCCACAGCTTAGGAGCACATCTGGCTGGAGATGCGGGGTCAAGGGTACCAGGCCTTGGAAGAATAACCGGTAAGCATGCCCTGGAGTTGGGCTTCGTTTACACACAAGTATCTGAACTGCCAATAAAGCAGCAGGAGGAAATGTAAAATACTGAATGTGACTCATCCAAAATAAAACATGGAACTGTTTTCAAAGCATGAGTATGGATACTGGTTCCATGGTGTCCCTGTGGCACTGTTTATGGTGGGGAAGTGGTGGAAACTATGTCATCTCCCACCTGTAGAGGAATGGTTCAGTGAACTGCGACAGAGTTCATGCTTTAGAATTCCATGCTGCTAATACAAAGAATGAATTTGACATGCAGGTAGAGAGTAAAATGGTTGTTACCAGGGGCTGGAAAGGGAATCACGGAGAGAGAAGAGGAAGAGAAGTTGGTTAGGACACACAAAAGTGCAGTGAGATAGAAGAGTAAGTTCTAGTATTTAATAGTACAGTAGGGAAATTACAGTTCATAATTTATTTTATATTTCAGAACAACTAGAAAAGAAGAATTGTAATGTTTTTAACACACACAAAAAAGATCAATGTTTGTGGTGTTGAACATCCCAGTTACCTTGATTTGATCATTATACACTGGATACATGTATTAAAATACCACATATACCCCCCACAATATGTATAGCCATTGTATATTACAAAAAAATTAAATGCAATAGCTGGATTTCCACTGATTGTCTTGGAAGGACGTTCATGACACACTTGGATTGCAGCTCACCCAGTTGTTAAAGCTTTTAATATTACCCCTGGATATACTAGTAAGTCCAAAAGTAAGTTGCAAAGTGTAAATCATGAACTGGCTTTTCAAATATGATAATTGATCATGTCTTTCCCTGCACTCTGATTTTCAAACCAGTTGAGTAGGATGGTTGGAGATCCAAACATCAGTTCCATCACCAACGGGCTAAGCTGGGCTCTCCCCTGCCTGCATCCCCCACCGACTATCAGCTTGCAAGTTCCATGTCTCCTTCATCTGCTTTCTGCCTCTCCATCCTCTGGTCATTGCCCTTGCTTAGTTCCTCTCCCACTCTTGCCTGCATTTTGGCCTTGGTCCCAGTGGGTACCCAGCCCCAGTTTGCACCAGTACTGCCAGCATCATCCTTCTAAACACAAGCCGTGCCTCTCCACTGCTCAAAACCTTTCGGGATTTTCTTTTCTCTCAAGTCTCTTAGCTTGTCTTATGATTGTGTCATGTTTCATCATATTTTTCATGTTCTGTGCTTTTGCACACGCTGTTGCCTTTCTTCCTGGAAAGAATTAATTTTGAAATATTCCTCTCAAATGATTCTTCCGGAGACAGAATTAATACTCTGTGTTTCGTATACTCTTTGAAATATGCCTGTATTATATTTGAAAACACAAATAAGATACCACATAGTCTTACAATTATTTATGTGCCTGTTATTTTCCTCACTGCCTCCAGGCCCAGTATACAGTAGGTGCACACTTTATGTTTGTTAAACTGCCATTCTCTGAGCACGCGCGCACACATGCTTTGAATTCAAATTTCACTTTAGATTTGTTTTAAAGTAGTTACGAATTCCAAATCCCAATTTGGAATTTAAAGTATTTCGCCTCTGCAGTCTCTTGATATAACAGGCTTGTTCCTGCTGTAAGTTTCTCTCATCTCCTCTTTGCTCCCAACTGCCCCTCACCTGCCACCACTATCACTATAATTATTTTAAATAAAGAAAATTATATTTTTATGATGAAGTCATTGAGTGGCAAAAATTCCCCTTTGCTCTCAGTTTTCAAGGGAAAGAAGACATGAGTTCAACTTTTGAGGATGGAATCTCATGTGACCCATGCAGGCTGTGAGACAGCTCAGTCTAAATTGAAAGGAAAAACACAGCCACAGGTGTATTTAAAATTCACGCTGAGCAACAATAAATTTAAAGAGATTTTGTTTTTATTAATTTTTCTTTCAAAAATCTGATACAGTTTAGCTCCCTTTTTTCCATCACCTAAATTACCCTGGTAATTCGGTAAACAACAGATCTTTAAACACTCTCTGAATGTCCAAAGAATTTTATGTGATTTAGATATTACAATCTATATTCCTCAGTATAATTAGTTTTTGAGGAATCGTGTTCCTTGAGTAACAAAAGAACTGAAACCTCAATAACAGATTTTAGCTTTATAATAAACCAGCTAAAAACGAAATTGATATAACACATTAAGGACATATATAAGTTTCTACATTTTTGGTAATAGTGTATAAAAGGAAAGTAATTGTTACAAATGACCCTAGTTAGGGGGTTACTCCACTGATTCAGTATTTGTTTTCCTTTTATCTATGTTTTCCCTGTTTGAGGGAAAATTACTCACCCTTTGCTGATATACACGTACATCCAAATGCACACACATTAATAAACTCAAAATCTGAAAGGCAAGTTCTCACTCGTGTAGGGGAGTTAAGTCTCCCTCCCTAGGAACAGTTAATAGGTTGAACCCAATAGTTCTCTTCTCTTCTTTAGACCTTTCTGCTGAGATATCCTTGAACCACAAAGCCAGTGTTCCATCTTCCCTACCTACCTCTTGGAAGGACTAGTTGTCCTTTTTATTAAGACTGTCTGATTGTTTCTTGCTCCAACCAGCATAGGTGTAGTTATACTTGAATATTTCTCTCCAGGGATCCTGACATCATAAGTGTGTGTAATCATACTAACAAAAGAAAGAAAAAACTCTTCCTAGAGTTGAAGATTAAGTCTTTATTTTATTCAACCCTTCTGCAGACTGTGACCTGGCTGACACCCCAAACCCCTCGTTGGTTAAGATTCTCTCTCCTTCCCCTTAGCATCTGTGGTTCCACATCTTCCTGGGTGCCTTTCTTCCCTCCAGGCTTCTTCGTGAGTTCCTTTCCTCTGCCTTCCCTGACTTGTTGATATTCTTCAAGGTCTCATCCTAAGCATGCTTCCCTCTCTGCTTCTCACTCTATAATTTCTCTGTGAATGATTATATTAGTCAGAAAAATAAACACACACAAATCCTGGCAAACTAAGTGAGCTGAGGCAATAAACATCCCATGACTGTAGCACAAACATTCATCTCTTGGTCATGTCACATTCCCAGAGGGGTCAGCTGCAGCACTGTTCTGAGTCCTTTCCACCCAGTCTCCACATCGTAGCAAAGATATTTTTTGAAAATATAAATCTGATCATAAATCTTCCTCCCCTGCAAACTTGGCAGCATCTTCCCATTGTCAACCAGATCATGTTCAAATTCTTTGACCTGGCTGGGATGACATGTGGCTCTTGCTTACAGTGGTATCTTCATCTTTTACCAAATTCCAAAACTCTGGACACCAGCCTTAGCAAACTAGTTACAGTTTCCCAAACATGCCGTGCTCTCTCACCTAGACATGTGCATTCTACATTCTCCCCTGGGTGCCTACCCCCATCTTTACCCTGGCTGACTCTTCAAGTCCCTCAGATTTCTGCTTGTATTTCCTATCCCCAGCAGAAGCATGTCCCAATTTCCCATGACCAGGTTATATGCCACTTCTCTGTGCTTTCATAAATCCTATGTTCACCTGTGCCTCTGCCCTAGGCATACTGGATTGAGGTGCCTTCCCCAGCAAATGGAAAGCCCCTTGAAGAGAATGCTAAGTCTATCCCCTTTACCTGGGTGCTGAACTAAGTCCTTGGCACATAATAATATGTTTGATAAACAATTGGTAAATCTGGAAATGAGTGGATATGTGAATGGTCGTAAGGTTTTCAAGACTTCCAACTTTCTTATCTTTATTTTACTAAACACTGAAACATGAAGCAAAGGGCTGAAAGGCTGGGCAACTGGCCTCTTAGTTCAGTTTGCCTGTAACATGTGGATGACTTCGTCAAGTTATTTCTGGGCTTCAAATTTTTCATCTGTATTTTAATGAAATAGAACTAAGTGGGCCTAAGGACAATGATTCTACTATTTTAATTGCATTACTTTGTAGTTTCATCTTTTTTTTTTTCAGAGATGGAGTCTCACTCTGTTGCCCAGACTAGAGTCTGGAGTTGCAGTGGTGCAATCATAGTTCATTGCAGCCTCAAACTCCTGTGCTTGAGCAATCTTCCCACCTTAGCTGGGACTACAGGTGTGCACAACCATGCTGGCTCATTTTTCTACTTTTTGTAGAAATGTGGTCTCACTGTGTTGCCCAGGCTGGTCTCAAACTGGTGGTTTCAAGCAACCTTCCTGCTTCAACCTATTGCCTAAAATTACAGGCCTGAGCTACTATATCAGCCTGTAAATTCATTTTCACATATTTAAGAGCCCTGTTTTTTTTAATTTCACATTTTTGCCTATATATATTGCTTTTCAAGATCCTCCATAATCCATAGCCTTATTGTATATGTAGTATTCCATATACAGACTCTAGAATAGCCACTGTAATTTTTCTGAGTTTTTCTTAAAAGCTATTTTGACACAGCCTTATCATGTAGGAACAGCCTTGTCATGTAGGAACCTGACATTGCACACTAACTTTATGTCCAGCCTGTATATAGATCCGGCATTAATAGATTCAGTTTATGTGCACTGTCCCGAGTGATATTTGACCAATATCACATACGCATCATGTAGGAAAGGATCTATGGTTCCAACATAACAGCACTTCTCAACACACTCTTTCATAGAGCATGTCTTGGTTTAATAGACCTTGTGAACACACTCTTCCATAGAGCACGTCTTGGTTTAATAGACCTTGTGAACACACTCTTCCATAGAGCACGTCTTGGTTTAATGGACCTTGTGAACACACTCTTCCATAGAGCACGTCTTGGTTTAATAGACCTTGTGAACACACTCTTCCATAGAGCACGTCTTGGTTTAATAGACCTTGTGCTTTCTCTAGGGTTGGACCCGGCTGGGCCATTTTTCCACAACACTCCAGAGGAAGTCAGGCTAGACCCCTCAGATGCCAGCTTTGTTGATGTTATTCACACAGATGCAGCTCGCATCCTCTTTGAGCTTGGTAAGTTTTTTTTTAACAGAAACAGAAACTGCATTGAAGCACAGAGGAGATTTTTGGAAGCATAACCCTGTTTTGGTCTATTTTAGGTTTTGGAACTACTGATGCTTGTGGTCACCTTGACTTTTACCCAAATGGGGGGAAGCACATGCCGGGATGTAAAGACTTAACTATACCTTCATTTAACTTTGATGTCGATGCTTATAAGGAAGGTAAACATTTGTTATAATATGAATGCTGCTAACTATTCTCACTTGGCTCTCAGATGGGATTTGTGTCCTTTGGTATATAAAATACAAAAAAAATTTGGTATATAAAATACATATAAAAGTCTGTATTGTTTTGTATATAATATACATATAAGATATATTTTTGCCCTGAACATGGTCACACATTATGAGGTTCTCCCACTGGTTGTGAGATTTTCAAGACCAGATAGTGTGTCTTAGTTGCCTTTGTATCCCCAATGCCTTACACAATGTCTAGCATATTGTAGTCACTCAGTATAAACAAAGAAGGTGTGTAATTCATTCTACAAATGGGTATTGAGTGCTTCCTCTGTGCCATATAGGTATAAATGCTAAAGAGACAAAAAGAGAATGGAAGGGGAATACAAAGTGTTGGTGACAGTGGAGGGAAAGTGGGGGAAGGAGAGTTTGACAGGGTGGAAAGGGAGTTCTTACCAAAAAGATCACCTACAGATACATATGGATGCCAGGGGGAAAGGCATTCCAAGGCAAGCGGGGAGCAAGAGTAAAAGGCCTGAGATAAGAGTCACCTGGCAGGTTCATGGCAGAGAAGCCTACTGGGGCTGGAAAGAAGTTGAAGGGCATAGGTTGGAGAGGGAATGGGGCAGAGGGAGATAACACAGGACCTGATGGATTATAGGAAAGACTTCATGTGAGATGAGAACCGTGGAAGGGTTTTGAGTACAGGAGAAACATCGCCTGAGTTTCTTTGAACAGAATCACTCTGGATGCTGTAATTACAAATTAAACTAATAGTATTTAACCTTTTATAGTAGTTTCCAATAATAATAATAATATCTATAGGGCATTTAGTTATGTCTGAGGGACCAAGAAGTTATTATCTGGGAATTCCATTCCTCCCTATCTTTACATCATTTCATCACAGTGTAAAAAATGAAATATATCAGGCGGCACCTGTGGCTCAGTGAGTGGGGCGCCAGCCCCCATATACCGAGGGTGGTGGGTTCAAACTCAGCCCCAGCCAAACTGTAACAAAAATATAGGCAAGCATTGTGGCAGGCACCTGTAGTCCCAGCTACTCGGGAGGCTGAGGCAAGAGAATCGCCTAAGCCCAGGAGTTGGAGGTTGCTGTGAGCTGTGACACCACGGCACTCTACCGAGGGTGATAAAGTGACACTGTCTCTAAAAAAAAAAAAAAAAAGAAATATATCACACATAATATATAAGAATTCATAATAATATAATATATGATGACATGGTAGTAAGTATCTGGATGATTTTACATATTTCACCGGCTAATCCCACATAGTTAGCATATCTAGATGATGAAATTATTTGATCATTCATTTGTCTGTTTTAGAGGAAAGATACACAGATCATAACATTGAGAGTGTCTCAAGTTTCTATCTCTCCAGGGATAATTTCCAAAGTTTTAATAGTCACATTGAAAGAGTAAATGTGATAAGAGGTATCTACTTGTAATGTCTACTTAAAAATCTATTACTGGTGAATCTATAGGCACTCGAATAAGAATTAAAATCAATTTCACCTAGTACAAATAAGCAAAATTCATACAAAAAGACCCATTATAAATCTTATTTCTTGCATTATTTTTCATATTATGGCTTTAAATCCTCTCTATTAAGATAAAATATAGATCAAAAGACTTCTTTATATAACTGTGTAAGTGTTATACACAAATCATATGAAATTCTATAAAGCATTAATTCAAGTAAAACATACATTTATCATAAGCTATCATTTTGAAACATTATAAGATTTCCTGCAAATTTATTATATTAAAAGTACATTTATCATTCACATTAAGTCTTCAGATGACTTTTAAGATTTTAAGATATCTTATTTTACATTATATTTATTACTAAGAACCATTACTTTTAAAATTAATAGTTCACTATAGTCTAACAAACCATCTTGTCTAAATCACAACTAATTGTGAATATAAATCTATAGATTTATAGAAACCTAATTTAGGAGAAACCTTTGTTTGAGAAAAAGGACAATGCCAGTTATTGATCTCTGCTGACTATATTACATTTCTGAAATTATGCTGTCTCAGTTATCTATTTCATCACAAACCATGGCTTCTCAAAAGAGCAATTATTTTCCTGCCCAGGTACAGAGGGTTTATAATTCAGAGTTCTGATGAGACTATTTTGTGGGGTGTTGGTGAGGTAATCCAGGGCACCACATACATCCAGGGGCTGGGCTGGGCTAAGTTGAGTGGGAACCATCTAGATCAGGGGTCCTCAAACTATGGCCCGCGGGCCACATGCGTTGGTGTGAATTGTATTTGTTCCTGTTTTGGTTTTTACTTCAAAATAAAATATGTGCAGTGTGCATAGAAATTTGTTCATAGTTTTTTTTTTAAACTATAGTCCAGCCCTCCAACCATCTGAGGGACAATGAATTGGCCCCCTGTTTAAAAAGTTTGAGGACGCCTGATCTAGATGACCTTCCAAACCAGTTAGCCTGGATTCCTTAATGTGAGCGGGTTCCCAGGTAGCAAGAGTGGGTGCTGGAAAGCCTCTTGAGACTGAGGGCCTAGAACTTGCAAATTGTCAGTTCTTTCATGTTCTATTAGTCAAAGCAAATCACAAGATCAGCTCACAGTCAAGGAAGATGAAAAAATAGGCTCCATCTCTTGAAAGGAGAAATGATAACCTGCTATTGCATATAGGGGAGGCTGAGGAAGGACTTGGTCATTGTAGCCCATTATTGTAGAGTAATTATTTATTACATGTACTAAATCCAAAATCTAGTTTCTCAAGATCAGGTAAGCTTGGTAGGTCATTGGGAAGAATAGTCCATACTATTTAGTAAAAACCTTATGAAAGATAAATCATGTGACTAAAATGCTATGAAAACTTCAAAATGTGCAGATGTATTTGCATCTATCTGATTTGTTATTGCATTAATCCTAACTACGGAGGGCAATAATGTCTTGCTTGACCATGGCAAACTACTTTTGTCTTTGGCATTCTTTATAACACCCTCCCTCTTTACCAAATTACAGCTTAAAACATTTATGCTGATAAATGTTTACATTTATTATATGCGATAAATCCAACTTGTGCTTGTAATATGCTCCATAATTTGGTAAATGAAGTGAAGGCTATGTTGATTAGTAGGATGTAAGCACTCCAATTTGTACAAATAATCAACATATTGAATCCCATAATGGCATAAATGTATTCATGATCTATGTACAAATGACTTAATTAAAAAAAAAAATACTCTCCCTCTTTCACACTTACAAGTCAGCACTGGTTAATGTTGCTGCCCATTTTGTGGTTGAATGGAAGGGTGGAAACCGAAACAAAGACTTGATATAAGGTAGAGATGCTGTGGGTACAAGGATACTTTGTCAGAGATCCCAGAAAGTGTTTTGGGATATCGGTATCCAAGCACAAAGTCATCTTTTATTTGTTTACCTTTGAATGTCCCTTTCGAGTCATACAAAAAATTGTTTGGTCCAAAGAAAATACAAGAAACTATCATTTAAAGTTACTCTTTCTAGGAAATGGTTCTTTCTTTAATTATGAATTAATTGCTGTCAGTTAATTACAGTTGTTTTCACAGAAGCGATTTCCTTCTTTGAATGCAGCCACGCCCAGAGTCATCACTTTTATGTTGAAAGCATTCTCAATCCTGAAGCTTTCATTGCTTATCCTTGTAGATCCTACAAATCGTTCAAAGCAGTAAGTAAAACATTTTGTTTGAAATTTAATTATAAAGTAATTTTTTGAAACTTGGTCAGCTACCTAAACATTAGGACTTTGAGTAGGTAGCAAAAAACGTATCTGCCATTTGGGAAAATAATGGACTATTTCTCTGTTGAGCACTGAACAGTAGCTGGGATTGCTGGAGGGTTGGAATTACTAAACCAGCTATTTGTATTCTGGTTGTTTCAGGTCTTTTGAAGATCATATCCAATTTTGCTTCTTTGACCATTTGTTATGCAGTAATTAGATGCTACTGTGTAACAGGCCTAAGTCCAGGGCAAAATGTTTTCTGCGTACATATTTTAAATGTCATCTTCAAAGATGCCCGGAGAAGCCTGAACCAATCAATAGCTACAACCAAACACATTACTGTTTACTAGGAACATGAAAATTATTTTATTAAAATTTAATTATTCATACAGAGTAGAACTAAGGCATAGGTAGCACACAGCATTTCCACACTGATCAATATGTGACAAAGTACCAAATCTGATTTTGCTTGAGTCATAAAGCACGCAGTGCCAGATCTGAGCTAAATGTATTTTTCATTTGTTTACCACTATGAAAAGAAGAAAGAAAATCTATTTTGTATTGGGATGTAGAAAAGATTTTTATTCTTGTGCTTTAGAGATCTAATCCCCTGTTTTATCAGCTGGGCTTTCCAGTTGGAAGTTTATTGTAAGTAGCAGCACTTTGTGAGCATGTGTGTGGTTGGGACAGGAATAAGCATTTCTCTCCTGCTGCAGAGCATGGCGTGTGGGCGCACGCAGTCCATCCCCCGGTTGCATACTGTTCTTAGAAAGCTTGGCAGCCAGACACTGGAGTTTCCCACATAATCTCTCTCTTCTCTACCTCTCCCTTCCTCCTGCCATGGCTGTGGGTCTGAGCTGGCTAAGGGATCCTGGCATTTTATTCTGGTGGAGCAGGCCTTCGGAGTCATTGTATATTCAGAGATAGGGGGTAACTCTGCATGGTTGGGGCACCCTTAGGAGCTGGCTCATGCCACTTGGATGCTAATTTTGTTTACAAACTAGAGAATGAGTCAATTTCCTTGACATATTTTATATATTTTACCCAGATAGTCATACAATTAAATTAAATTATTTAGAAGTGGGCACAGTGACGTGTACCTACAGTCTCAGCTACTCAGGAGACTGAGACAGGAGAATCCCTTGAGCCCAGAAGTTTCAAGGCTGTAGGCTGCAGTGATAATGCCTGTGAATAGTGACTGCACTCTAGCCTGGGCAATGTAATGAGACCCTATCTCTTAATTATTTTTAATTAAATTGGAAGGGATCCTGGTGCCAGGTCACTCACCTTCATTAGTAACTGGCTGAGCTACCCTGGACAGATTGACTTCTCTGCACCACTGTCCCCTCATCTGTAGAACAGCGAGAACAAAAGCATAGTGAGGGGGTTAGTGAGCACTGAGTTAACCGCACATAAACTTGAGCAACGCCTGGCACGTAGCAAGCTCTCGGTAAATATGAGCTCTTACTATTTTATTAGAATTTCCTTTCATTAAAAATGGAGTTTTAAATGGGATGCGTTGCTATAGTCCTAGCCTAAGTATCCATGGCTTATTAAATTAAACTTTTAAACTATTAAGTTCAAAGCCTAAAATAGCAAATACTCAAACACCGATACCTAGATTGCTGAAAAGTTAACATTTTGTTAGGTTTGCTTTAGATTTTAAAGCATATAGATAAAATTATAGAATTGAAGTACCTTATCTGAAATGTGTTTGATATGTATCAAGTAAGTGGCATCATACTGTAAGTTCCTTTAAAATTTGTCTTCATTAAAGTTTAAAATTTGAGATCTGTGTTGATAGATATAGATCTAATGTATTTATTTTGTAGGAATCCACCACAATTTATTCATTCCCCTACTAATGTGAGTTTTGGTTGTTTCCAATTTCTGTTAATTGCAATTCTGCCACACACATCTCCTTGCTTGTCCTCTTACATACTTGAATGGAAGTTTCTTTATGGCATGTAACAGAAATGAAATTATCAAAGCAAAGTGTGTGCATTTCCATTTATATTAGACATTGCCAAATTGGTGTCAAAAATATCAATTGTTAAAGAAAAATAAAAATGAAAGCCACAGTTTAGATATAATCCAAAGCTAACTGCCCATAACCACATAGCCAAAAAGTTAAGTTATCCTGATTTCCCTGAAACACTAGGTTTAATCATAAACAAAACACAGAAACATAAGTTTCACCTCCTTCCCAGCATGATTCTGTGAAATTAAACCAATCAGCTATAGAAAAGTCATCCTGAACAGCTCTGCTTGCCCTAAAAAAGAATATTACTGTATAGTAGCCAATCACAAAAATGGTCAAAGAACTTCCTCCTCGGCGCTTTGTAAACCGTGCTGTGACTGCTGCAAAGGGGGCTTCTTAACTGTTTTCAGCTCAGGGTCTCCTGGTTCAAGAAATGTTCCTTTGTATACACAAAACACTTTTTAAAAATTTAAGTGTGTGAGCTGGTTTTATTTTTGACACAGTTCATATTCCCTTCAGAAGCAAATGTGAATTCCCCAACTCCATGTGCTTGCTATTGCCAATTGTTTTAATTGTTGCAAGTCTGCTGAATATGACATTGTATCCTGTTTTATTTAGCATATCCTTGATAACCAGTAAGACTGAGCATCTTTTTTACACACTTATTTACTGTCTGAGTTTACTCTTCCACAGATTGTCTGTTCATAGTGTCTACCTGTTTTTCTAATAGGTTTTTCCTATTAGAACAGTTTCCTATTAGGACAGTTTTTCCTTTTCCCTTTAATTGCTTTTGTTTTGTTTTATTTTTGAAAACAGGCATTGTGGCCTATTAGGCAATTTAGTAATTTTATAATGCATACTTTATTTAGGCTCCAAAGATTTATTATCATTTAATTATATATCATGAGTTTATCAAAAGGCAACATTTCTAACCATATCAGTAACTACATCTTATTTTCTGTCACCAGGGAAATTGCTTCCATTGTCCCAAAGAAGGTTGCCCAACAATGGGTCATTTTGCTGATAGATTTCACCTCAAAAATATGAAGACTAATGGATCATATTATTTTTTAAACACTGGGTCTCAGTCCCCATTTGCCCGTAAGTATTATGGCTAGGTTTTATTGTAATGCTTTAAGGTACTTAGCTTTAAAAATTCAACAGTTTTTATTGTGTCTACTAAACAACTGGGCATTGGGCCAGGCTGGGGATGCAGTGAAGACGGATACAGCGAAGACCTTCATTATGTTTAGGCTAGCGGAGAAGACAGCAAATGAAATCCGTCTCAATCCCAAGTAATACACCGTCAAGATACGTGAAGAGCAGAAATGTCTGGGAGCCTTTGAAGGGAAAGTGATTTCTAGTCTGACTCCTGAAAAATAAGTTAGAGGGAGCAGGAAATGGGAGTGTTTGGGGCAGGAGGAACTCTATGTGTAAATTCCTGGAAGTAAGAGAGAAAAGAAACTGAAAGAGGCCCCTGCCAGGATTGTAGAGACCAGGAAGACAGAATAGGAGAAAGGTGGGAGCGCCAGACTGGGTCAGACAGTAAAGGGAGAGCCTTGTGTTTCATGCAGAGAGTTTGGGCTTTATCTCTGGGTGAATAAAGAGCCATTGAAGGGTATTTAGGCTTACCATATTGGTTTCTTGATGAATCACTGTAGTTGCTACATGGGTTAGAGGGGCCCTCTAAGTGATTAAAAAAGCACACACCTTCTGTGCAATAGGTCTTCTAGATTTTTTTTTAACTAGTTGTCAAACTATGGTAAATAAAATCTTGGCTATAGAAAGGTATGCATACAAAGAAAATAGGATAAGACATTCAACTTCTAAAAAGTCATTTAAAAATCCCTGGATAGCCCAAGTGCCCATCGACCCACGGATGGATTAATAAATTGTGGTACATGTACACCATGGAATACTATGCAGCCTTAAAGAAATATGGAGACTTTACCTCTTTCATGTTTACATGGATGGAGCTGGAACATATTCCTCTTAGCAAAGTATCTCAAGAATGGAACAAAAAGTACCCAATGTACTCAGCCCCACTATGAAAGCTATAGCACAATTATAGCTGAAGAA
>CAUYRH010026820.1:0-35532 GCA_963574655.1 Perodicticus potto
GGCACCTGTAGTCCCAGCTACATGGGAGGCAGAGGCAGGAGACTCGCTTGAGCCCAGGAATTGGAGGTTGCTGTGAGCTGTGATGCCATGGCACTCTATCCAGGGTGACAGCTTGAGGCTCTGTCTCAAAAAAAAAAAAAAAAAAAGAATGGTATGGTGGATGCACACAGTTATTCACTACAGCACTGTCTGTAATAGCAAATGACTGAACCTATCTAAAGGTTCATCAATAGGAGAATGGCTAAATAACCTATAACCCCGCTATACAACCAAGCCCTGAAAAAAGGAAAATAATGTTCTTTGTGTACTGAGATGGCATAAGGTATAAAACAAGTAGTAAAAAGAAAATCTCCTAATGACATTTATTTTATGCTACCATATAAAGAATAAAAAGAATATGTGCATATAGAATGTGCATGGGTAGGTGAATATGTACATATGACACACATATTTTATATATGTTAGTTTATATATACATCAACTATCTTTGGAAGGGAACAAAGAGGTGGAAACATTAGCTTGCCTCCAGGGTGGCTGGGAGAAGGGTTAAAAGGACCCTTTAGTGTCCTTTGAATTTTGAATCATGTAAATGAGTTACTTATTAATGATAAATAATAATAACAAAGGTATGATAACAAGTCAAGATGGAGGTGGTAGGGCAGAGGGTTAGAGCAAACTGGTGCTAGGAGACAATGCCAGGGACAGGCCAAGGGACAGGCCGAGGGACAGAATCGGGAAGCGGGTAGGTAGGGCCAGAAGGAAAACGAACTGGGTGAGGAGGGGTGGCTCTGGAAGCTTTTCAGGGTGCACTGTTGGCCTTCATGCCCATCGCCACCCATAAATGGAGAGGACAATGGAACACAGGCAGGAAGAGAAGGCAGGATTAGAGTCCATACTACCCTGTAATTTTTTTAGACTGATCTGTTGTCATCTCTCACCCCATGGAAGGTGGGGGAGGGAGTGCACCCTTGGGCCCACCATGCCGCTCTCATGGTGGCCTAGCGGGTCTGACCACCGCTCCTCCCTAGGGCTGCCCAGAAGGCTGCGCTCCACTTCGCTGCTGTGGAGAGGCAGCACCCAGGAGGCCCTGCACCTGCTTAAGGATGATGTGCTGGTGGCAGACCCAGGAACCAGGTGAGGAGTGAGCGCTGACACCCAGCCACACGTTAGCAACCTCCTGGGGAGACACACCTATCTGGGAAACAGCCTGTATCACCTCATCCTAGATGGTCAGAACGGGTCACCGAATACGACCCCTACTCCACAGCTGGAAAGACCAAGGCCAAGAGAGGAAAGCTTAGAATCTAGTTCTGTTTGAATTCAGTGTCCTTCGCATTCATCAACGCAACATGTATTGAACACCTACTCTGCCTAGATTGCTGCTAAACAGTGCACTACAGAAGTGAACAAAACAGGCCCCTCCTCCTGGGGTTTGCATTCTTGCCAGGGAGGGACAGTGAAGGAATGAACAAGATGAACACAGATTAGCCAGAATGGAAATGAATGGACGCTAATGAGATCGGGAGTAGATAGGTCAGCGGTCCATAAACAGAGAGACCCAACTCTGGGGCGGTGGGGCCGGGCTGAGGACAGCTGCCATCCCTTGCCTCAGAGGTACCCTTCTGGGCCCTAGGCAGTACCCCTTTTCCAAATTTGCCCTTCTGCTTCTCCAAATGCTGAACCTCAGGCCCCACTTCCTTAAGGAAGAAATGATTCAGCTGATGCAGAAAAGGGACACTTGGACAGCCTCAGGCTGGAGTCCCCCTTCCAGCTCTGCCACGAACTTACTGTGTGACCCTGGGCAAGGCTTTACCTGTGAACCTCATCTTCTCCGTCTGCAAAAATAAGGCAGTTGGCTTAGAGTCCAGGATGCCTAGTAGGATTTGTGAATTTTCATCCATCCTTGAGCCCTCCCGAGGCACTATCTTAGAGACACTGCAACTGCATCACGCTTACTGGTTATTGGTGTCTGCCATGGCTTGGAAGAAGGGAGAGCTGAGAACCTGTCTCATATGTGTTATTCTTTTTTTTTTTTTTTTGTAGTTTTTGGCCAGGGCTGGGTTTGAACCCACCACCCCCGGTAGATGGGGTCCGTGCCACACTCCTTTGAGCCACAGGTGCCGCCCCTCATATGTGTTATTCTTGTGCTACGTGATCACTCTCATTTTTTCTCCAGAAAAGTCTAAGACTTAAATTTTCCATCTGATAAAGTCAATCATACCAAAGTGTAAAGGACCAAAATTCTCAGGTGTACTGCCAAGTCCAGCTCTCCTCGACCTTGCTGTGTGACCCTGGGCAATTTCCTGCCCCTCTCTGGCCCTCACTCTTCCGAGAAGTAAAAGAGAGTTATAGTCAATGGTTTCTGAAGTCTCTTCTAGGTCTGACCCATCTGGGATGCAGTGAGGCAGGTTCCTTCCCATCCTCACTCATTTCCGACAGCCTGAGCAGGTGGGAAGGGGCTATTTAGGGCCTGGCAAGGTCCCTGTTAGGCCACACCCGTTTCCACTGTTCTCCCTCAGGTGCCATTACAGCACACTGGCCTTCTCACTCCTGGCCCACGTCCTGGCAGCTCACACTGCCCAGGGGGTCTACGAGCGCTGGGTCTCAGAGAACCTGCTGGAGCCACTGGGGATGGTGGACACAGGCTTCGACCTCACGCCCCTCGTGCGCGCTCGCCTGGCAGCGGGCTTCTATGGCAGTGGGCGCCCGGCGCCGCTCTACGACCTGGGCTGGTATCGCCCGTCGGGCCAGATGTACTCTACCCCCGCCGACCTGGCCAAGCTGGCCATGGCGCTGCTGGGGAGCGGGTCCCAGCGGCTCCTGCGGCCCGACGCGGCCAAGACGCTGCTGGCGCCGCTGCTGGCCTGCCCCGGCGCCTACTTCGCCAATGAGACGGGCACACCGTGGGAGTTCCACGCGCAGCGAGGCTACCGCGTGGTGCGCAAGGACGGCGACCTGGACGGCTACGCCGCCACCTTCTCGCTGGTGCCCCCGCTACGCCTGAGCCTCGTGCTGCTGCTGGCCGGGCCGCGGCCTCCCGGACCCGACCTGGTGGCGCAGGCCTACGATGTGCTCCTGCCCGCCATGGAGAGGGCGCTTCGGGAGGCTGAGCCTAGCCCGGCCCCTCCGCCCAGCGCACGCCCCTTCGCTGGCTACTTCACCTTCGCCAACTTAACCTTCTACGAGGTGCGCGCCGGGCCGGGGGGAGAGCTGCGCCTGCGCCAGTTCGGGCCCCGCGTGGAGGCGCTGGTGCCCCCCGCGTTCCGCACGCTGGCGCTGCGCCACCTGCGCGGCCGCGTCTTCCAGCTGCATGTGGCCCGCGAGTTCCCGTGCGAGCTGCCGCTAGGGGACGCAAGGCTCTCGCTGGAGGCCCAGCACGGGCAGCTTGTCAATTTCTACCCCTTGGACAGGTACGGGCAGTCCCCCGGCTTCGACGTGCCGGGTCTCAACACGTACCGGGTGCTGAGGCTGCGGCACAAGCCGGTCTTCAAGACCTAGTGAGCCTGGACTCGGTCTGGGGCCTCCCTGACCCCATCCTCCCCGCTTTCCAGCCGGAGGTTAGGAAGGGAGGGCTTAGGGCTGCCAGCCGGAGATCCCGAGAGGTTGGCGAAGTGAAGTAGAGCGGTGCTAATCGGTGTGGACCTCGATACACAGCCGGTGCAAATTGTTCCCTATCCATGGGGGTGGAAGGGTTAAGTACAGACATTTAGAGTAAGCTTTAGATACTTTATAAGAACTTAGGCATTTAAGCGTTGAAACAGAGTACTTTGGGGTCTTGAATCTAAGACAAATTATTTGGGTTGTATTTTGTCTTTTAAAAATCAACCTTATTGGCTCGGTGCCCGTAGCTTAGTGGTTAGGACGCTGGCCACATGCACCTGGGCTGGTGGGTTCCAACCCGGCCCAGGCCTGCTAAACAACAATGACAACTGCCACAAAAAAATAGCCCGGCGTTGTGGCGGGTGCCTGTAGTCCCAGCTACTTGGGAGGCCTAAGCAAGAGAATCTCTTGAGCCCAAGAGTTTGAGGTTGCTGTGAGCTGTGACAGCGCAGAACTCTACTGTGACATAGTGAGACTCTTTCAAAAACAAACAAACAAAAAACAACCTTATTGACTTCTGTAATTCACATAAAAATGAAACACAGATAAGGGTACAGTAGGGTGATTTTGACAGATACTTATACTCACCACGACAATCAAGGTCCAGAAAATGTCATCACCTCCCAAACTTTCCCCTCCTCCTTTGCGGTTAGTTCACCGCTCCTCCCCACCCCAACCCCAGGGAACTACCAATCTACTGTCTGTTGCTATAGATTAGTTTTGCTTGTTCTAGAATTTCAGATACATGGAATCATACAGTGCCGTTTTTTATGTTACCTTCTCTTGGTCAGGATACTGTTTTAGAGTTCATCTGTGCCTTTGTGTGAATCAGTAGTTTGTTCCTTTTTATTCCATTGTATGGATATGTCACAATTTATTCACATGTTTATGGACATTTTGGTTGTCTTAGATTGGGGCATTATGCAAAAGCATTCCTAAACAAGACTTTTTGTGAATCTCTTGGGGAAAATATCCAGGTGACTACCATTTTCCTTTTCCAAAATATGTGTTCCAAATTATGTGTCCAACAGTTTGGTTGTTCAACATTTTTGCTAATACTTGGCATAGTCAGTCTTTTTAATGTTAGCCATGCTAGTGGTTGTGAATGCATATCTCATTGTGGTATTAATGGTACTGTATTTATTGAATTGTAAACTTTTTTTTTATTTTTGAAACATAGTATCACTCTATTGCCCTCTGTAGAGTGCTTTGGCATCATAGCTCACAGCAACTTCAAACTCTTAGGCTCAAGTGATCCTCTTGCCTCAGCCTCCCTAGTAGCTGGGACTACAGGCACCGGCCACAGCACCCGGGTAGTTTTAGAGTCGGGGGGTCTCACTCTTGCTCAGGCTGGTCTTGAACTCCTGACCTCAAGCAATCCACCCACTTCAGCCTCCTGGAGTGGTAGGATTACAGGCATGAGCCACTGCTCCTGGGCTGAAAAAGCAGAGTTTTTATTTTTTTATTTTTTTTTGGAAAAGCAGAGTTTTTAAACTTTGATGAATTTTATGCCTGTTCAATCTAATATAAAATTGGATCTGTATTTTGTCTTTTAAAAAAATTAAACTTTAATTTTGAGATAATTGTAGAGTCATATGGAGCTGCAAGGAGTAATCTGTATATCCTTTACCTAGTAACCACCAGTGGAAACATCTTGCAAAAGTGTAGTACAATAGCTCAAGGGAGATATTAAAATATATATACAGTGAAGACCCAGAACATTTTCAGCAGCAGAGAATCAATCCTTCTTCTCCTTTTCTAGCCATACCCTCTTGCTTATCAACCCCATTCCTCCTTAACCTCCAGCAACCATCAATCTGTTCTTTGCTTCTGTAATTTTGTCATTTCAGAAACATTATATACATGGAGCCATATAGCATGGAAACTTTTTGGAGTTCTTCTTCCCACATAGTGCAATTCTCTGTAGAGTCATTCAAGTTGTTACAAGTGTCAATAGTTTCTTTTTTGTTGTTGTGGGATGGTGGTGCCATGGATGGATAGAGCACAATTTGTTTAACCATTCATTTGTTGAAGGACATCTTGGTTGTTTCCAGTTTGGGACTATTGGGAATAAGGGTCTATGAACATTTGCATATAAGTGTTACTGTGAACATGAGTTGTTGTTTCTCTGGGATAAATGCCCAGGAGTGCACCTGATGGATCAAATGTTGGTTACGTGTTCAGTTTTTTGTGTTCCAGAGTGGCTGTACATTCTAGCCAGCAACGTACACGTGATCTTGTTTCCTCACTTTTTTTTGGCCAGTATTTGGTATTATTGCTATTTTTTAAATTATAGTAATTGTAATTGATGAGTAGTGATACATCCTTGTGGTTTTAATTTTCATTTTTTTTGGCGGGGGGACAGAGTCTCACTCTGTCACCCTTGGTAGAGTGCCGTGGTGTCACAGTGCACAGCAACCTCAAACTTGGGCTCAAGTGATTCTCTTGCCTCAGCCTCCCTAGTAGCTGGGACTACAGGCACCCGCCACAATGCCCGGCTATTACTCTTTTTTTTGTTGTTGTTCTTTCCTTCCTCCCACCCAGCCTTCCTCCCTCCCGCCTCTTCCCTTCCTCCCTTCCTTTTTTTCTTGTCTCACTCTGTTGCCCCAGACTAGAGTGTCAGCCCAGCTCACAGCAACCTCAGATCCCTGGGTTCAAGTGATCCTCCTGCCTTAGCCTCCTGAGTAGCTGGGACTACAGGTGTCCACCACAATGCCCAGCTAATTTTTCCATTTTTAGTAGACATAGAGTCTCACTGTTGCTCAGGTTGGTCTCAAACTCTGAGCTCAAGTGATCCTCCCACCTCAGTCTCCCAGAGTGCTAGGATTATATGTGTGAACCACTATGCGTGGCCTTTTTTGCCCATTTCTTTCTTTGTTTCTTTTCTTTTTGAGACAGAGTCTCACTGTGTCACCCTTGGTAGAGTGCCATGGCATCATAGCTCACAGGAACCTCAAACTCTTTACTTTTTTTATGTTTTGAGACAGTGTCTCACCATGTTGCCCTCAGTAGAGTGCTGTGGTGTCATAGTCCTCGGTAGAGTGCTGTGGCATCACAGCTCACAGCAACCTCAAACTCTTTATTTTTTTCAGACAGAGTCTCACCATCTTGCCCTCAGTAGAGTGCGGTGGCGTCATAGCTCACAGCATCCTTAAACTCTTGGGCTTAAGCAATTCTCTTGCTTCAGCCTCCTGAGTAGCTGGGACTGCAGGTGCCCGCCACAACACCCAGCTATTTTTTTGTTGTTGCAGTTGTCATTGTTGTTTAGCAGGCCTGGATTGGGTTCGAACCCACCAGCCTTGGTGCCTGTGGCTGACGCCATAATACACTGTGCTACGGGTGCTGAGCCCAACCTCAAACTCCTGGGCTCAAGTGATTCTCTTGCCTCAGCTTCCCGAGTAGCTGGGACTATAGGTACCTGCCACAACACTTGGCTATTTTTAGAGGTGGGTCTTGCGTTTGTTCAGGCTGGTCTCGAACTCATGAGCACAATCATTCCACACACATTGGCCTCCCAGAATGCTAGGATTACAGGGGTGAGCCACCCCGCCTGGCCTTGGCGATCTGATTGTTAAGCCCATAATAGTGTACCCCTGGTGATCCTTACACATGGGTGAAATGTGTGTGGTGGAGGTGCTGGGCTGGCAGTCTCCATCAGCTTCTCCCTCCCCAGGCCACCTCTGATAAACTTGCCATCTAAAGGCAAATAGCATCCTGGTCAGGTAACTACAACTGCAGGACAAATGTCCTAGTCCTCTGTCTCAAGGACTGGCTGCCCCTGAGTTCTTCACGTATAGGAATTCTGAGGCCAACAGCCTGGACTCAAGACACAGTGTTATTGATTGATAAACCAGGAGCAGGTGCTTAGAACAGGGTATGTGGGGCTGATAATGGATACTCTTTGATCTGGCCTCCTCTGCCTCCTGCCCACCCTACAGGTCTGGAGCAGTAGGAGACTGATGGGTCCTCTCCAGGGCTCAGCTCCGGCCGTTATGGGCCCCTAGGGGGCAGAGTCGCTCCATGGAAGGAAGGCCTCGCACACCTTTAGTCCGTATGGGCGCTGCAGTGTTGCCAGGGAAATGGTGATAAGGCAGTCACACCCAGTGAGCCCCTGCTCTGTGCCAGGCTCTTTGCTGGGCACTCTGATACTTGTTAACTGTTTAGTCCTCAAGAAGATCTTTCCAAGGGGAGTCCTATGCTCTTCCTGCTTGCATCTCAGGCCGTGGGGGGGCTGCTCACCCCTCCTTGGGCTTCCTCTGCAGAACTCTCCCCAGCACAGGGTTGCCTGTCTCTCCTGCTCTGAGAATTCTGGCTTCTGCTCTGCTGTCACTGCCTCCAGCCTCTCTAGCATGACCATGTCTGAATTCTTGTTGCTGTCAACAACTATGAGGAATGATTTGCTGACGCCTCTGCCCCTTGGGTCTTTGAACTCCCCACTTGCCATCCACTCTATCCACTGTCATCGTTCCTTTGACCTTGACAACAGCAGCCTCAATCACCAACCACTACCTCCCATGTTCCTAGGTCACTTCCTCCAGGACCCTCATTCCAGCACATCTCCCTGGCCCCAGCACCACACTGATCCTACACCTTGGCCTCATCCTCACCTGTCAGGCGGTCCTACACTCCCTACTCAGCTTTGGTCCCAAGACCCACTGCTATTGTCACCTTTGCATTTACTTTCATCTCATTGGTTCCTCTCTGGCTTGACTAGAATTCATCTGGCCAAAGCCCAGATGCCCAGATTTGCTCCTCTGCCTCCAGACACACATATTCAGCTGCCTACTTGACCTTCAAGAAGAGGCATCTCTGACTAATGTCCACAATGGAATCCTCGATCTCCCCCTAGACTGGCTCCTCCTGCAGTCTGCCCCATTTTATTTTTATATTTTATTTATTAATTTTTTTGAGATAGGGTCTTGCTCTATTGTCCAAGCTGGAGTTACAGTGGTGAGATCATAGTTCACTGTGACCTCAAACTGCTAGGTTCAAAGTATCCTCCTACCTTAGCCTTCTCAAGAGCTAGGACTACATATATGTACCAGCAGGCCAGGATAATTTTTAAATATTTTGTAGAGACAGAGTTTTACTGTGTTGTCTAGGTTGGGCTGGAACTCTTGGCCTCAAGCAATCCTTCCGCCTGGGTCTCCCAAGGTGCTAGGATTACAGACAAGAGCCACCTTGCCCAGCCATTCTGTCTCATTGTAGTCAGTGGCATCTCCATCTTTTGTGTTGCTTAGGCCACTTTGGAGGCCCCTTGATCCCCACTTTCCTCTCACCCCCATATCCAGCCATCAGTAAATCCTGTTGGCTTGGCCTTCACACCATGTCCAGAATCCAATCACTTCTCAGCAACTCTACTCCTACCATCCTGTTCCAAACCATCATCTCCCTCTTTAGGATTATTTTAGTGATTTCCTAACTCTCCCCTGCTTCCATCCTGGCTCCCTGGGAGGTTAGTTTTATATGACATCGTGGCTAAATTATAGTATCCGGTTATTTACACTAATTCTGGTGTAGCTGTGAAGGTGTTTTGTAGATGTGGTTAATGTCTACCATCAGTTGACATTAAGTGAAGGGAATTATCCTTGGTACTCTGGCTGGGTCTCATCTAATCAGTGAAAGGCCTTAAGAGCAAAATCAAGGTTTCCCTAAGGAAGAAGAAATTCTGCTTCTGGACTACAGAATCAGCTCCTACCTGAGTGCTTCCAGTCTGCTAGTCTGCCCTACAGATTTTGTATGTGCCAGCTGAACACTTGCGCATAGGGGAAGGCAATTCCTTGAAATAGTCTTTTAATATATATCCTGCTGGTTCTGTTTCTCTGGAGAACCCCGACTAATACGCCCTTTCCCTCCCATTCTACATGGCTATTAGGGTGATCCTTTTAAAAGTCAGATCATGGCACTTGTATTCTCAGACGCTCCACAACCTTGTGTCTCATGTGGAGAAAAGCGCAGATCCTTGTCACGTGCCATAAAGGACCTCAGCTCTTCTCACTCTCCCCTATACATTCCGTGCTCCGGCCACCCTGGCCTCATTGCTGCCCCTTGAGAATCCTAGGCAGGCTCTGGCCACACAGCCTTTGCCCTGCTGTCCCTTCTGCCTGGGATGTGCTTCCCTGGTGAGCCATTCAACTGCTCCCTTACCCTTCTGTACCCGAATGTCATCTTTCCAGTGAGGCCTTCCCTGGCCGTGCTATTTTTGTAAATTGAGGGATATCACACAAACGTGTGTACAATGTACTAATCTTTACACACGAGGCCTTTCTTTTTTTTAAACATATGCCTGTAACCACCACCTCGATCAAGGAGCGGGACATTCCCCAGCCCTCCATGAGGTCCCCTTTCTGCACTTCCCGGAAGTGACTCCTCTGTGACTTTGCCACCACTGACAAACTGTTCTTGCTTTTCATACAAATGGGATCTTACATTATTCGGTGTCCAACCCCTCCAGGGCCCTCCACCCAAAGCCTTTCCTCACTAAATTTTACCTGGCTTCATCCCCACCTAACATACTGTGTTCAATTGTTGAAGTGCCTGTCTGCCCCCGCTGGGACCTGGGCTCTTTTGCAGTTTTGTTCACTGCTCTATTCCCAGCACCTGGGGAACTGACCCTCACCTGCACACAGTCAGTAAATATTTGCTCAGTAAATAATGAACTAATCTCCATTTTCTGGATGATGACATTGAGTCTCAGAGAGGTGCAGTAACTTCCCTGTGTCACACAGGATTCACAGTGGAGACGGGAACGGAGCTGTGACCTACCTGAATGCAAGGGCTGTGCTCTTAGCCTGCAGCTTTAGTTCCCCCATCTATGAGAGTCCATATGCATGTGTTCGTGCGTCTTTGGGTAGGAACAGGAATGGGCACAAGAGCACTAATTTATTCATAAGTATTGTCTTTTTTTTTTTTTTTTTTTTAGGCAGAATCTCACTCTGTCACCGTGAGTACAGTGCTGTGGCGTCATAGCTCACAGCAACCTCAAACTCTTGGCCTCCAGCAATCCTCTTGCCTCAGCCTCCCCAGTAGCTGGGACTACATGCGCCTGCCCAGGACATCTGATTAATTTTTCTATTTTTAGTAGAGACTGGGTCTTGCTCTTGCTGAGGTTGGTCTCAGAAGCATTTTCTAAGTTCCTAGTGTGTGGTCAAGCATGGTACCAGCAACGGGGACCTGCTGATTATAAAACAGACACCTGTGCATGCTAGGGTCTGCATTCTATGTGCATTCACATTTATTTATTGTAGGGGATGAACGCATGCCCATTTTTATATGTGCATGTCTAGAGCAGTGTTTTTCAACCTTTTTAATGTCATGGCACACTTGAACCTGTAGTTAAACTTCCACGATACATGCAAGTAAAAGAAGTAAAAGAGTAAAAAAAGGATATACTTACTGCACTTTGAACGTCTTCCAAAAATAATGTAATTAATGATCTTTGAAAATTTTTGCGGCATACCTAAGACCCTCTCATGGTGCTCCAAGGTGCTGCCACATACCAGTTGAAAATCACCGCTTGGGCCTACTCGTTCCCATTTGTATCTGCATGTGTGTTTCTTCTGCTATGTATGTGAGTGGAACCGTGTTCGAGTGTGGAGGGAGTTGAGATGTTGTTAGTTTTAGAGCAGACTGCTGACTCCTGCCCATACTATGTAACTGTGGGTAAGTTTCTTCAAAATGCTGCGCCTTGGTTTTCTCCCCTGTGGGATGGGGAGAATGACTCCTGTCCACTTATCGGGGTGCTTTGGGGCAGTGCTGCTGAAAACACAGATCGGTCAGGTGCCTGTCCTAGAACTGTTTGTGACTGGTCTATGTTGAAATAGTTACAGGCATTTTAGAACCTTTTATGGCCCTTGACTTTGCCGCAGCATCTGAGCATGTGATTGGTGGACAGGTCTTGTGGAACAGGGTTTGGGTTTTGGACAAGTTTGAGTATTGATTTTACTGTCAGATCACATATTAGATCCTCAACAGGTTGGAAATTAAATTGTTATTTTCTTTTTTTTTTTTTCTGCTTTTTTGTTTTTAGTCAAGACCGGGGTCTCACTCTGGCTCCGGATGGTTTTGAACTCCTGAGCTCAAGAGATCCTCCTGCCTCAGCCTCCTAGAGTGCTAAGATTACAGGCATGAGCCACTGCACCTGGCCAGGTTGGAAATTAAAACAAAAGAAAAAAGAAAAACAAACCAGGTCTTTCCCCACAGATAATGTGAGTGGCGCGAGTTTGTGGGATTAAGCAAGATGACGCACGCAGAGCTCTCCTACAGTGCCTGGCAGAGTGAGTGGGCTAAGGACAGTCTCTGCTCTTATGACGCGGGGTGAGCGCGTGGATATAGGGTCTGAGAAGGGTGTGGGGCTGAGTTTGAGCATGAGCCCGCTTTCATATTCCTGTGTGCATGGAGGAATTTTATGGCTTTGTGTGTGAAATGGACTATGTGTAACTGACAGCGTGAATGTGTGTGCAGTGGGAATCACTTGGAAATGAGCCCATGTAAATTTCTGACAGCCTGGGGACCCCAGTCCCCAGGGCCAAGGAGGGGCCATGGCAGCAGCAGTGGTAGCCCAAGAGTCTCAGTTTTACCCTTGTGGCATCTGGGGTGCAGCATGGGAAGAGGTGCCCACATAAGGTTTTGGGGGACAGGGCTGGTCAAGTCAGATACTTTGGTCTGATGGGATCTGTGGAGGTGTGGGGGGGAGGGGTGGAGCATTTTTTTATAGTCCTGGGGTGAGGGCCTCCATAGCCATTGTGACAGTAAAAGGCTATGGGGAAAGCCCCTCCCTTATTTCTCTTTTTTTCCTTGAGGACATCTTTTGTGGCAGCAATAACACGCTGTCTTTGATAAATGACTGCTCCTGTGGGTGCCCATATGAAGCTAGGAGGGGCAGAGACTGGTCTCAGCTGTCTTCTGGGTGGGGAAGAATGAGAAGAAGGCAGAGAGGAGCTAGCAAGGGTTTAGTGAGGGAGCTCGGGTCTGGGGGACCTGGGTCAGTGTCCCTGAGCAGACCACCCTGAAGTTGTAGTGGATCTCAGAATGGGCAGGGAAAGCCTAGTTTGGGTCTGGAGTTGGGGCAGGTGGAACCCAGAAGGGGATCCAGACTCCTCAGAGGAACTGGGCTAGGAGACCCATGTCAGTGTGGGTGGTGGCTCTGAGGCCCCTGGAGCTGGCAAGCTGGGCCCATAGCCTGTGTTCCTGGCCCAGTGGGCCTCACTGCAGGCTCTCATGGACGCACCTCCTCGTGGGATCTCATGGCTTTGCCAGCATGGTTTATAACCTTCTGTAGGGATTATGTTCAGTCCAGTAGCCATGTTCACATCAGTATGACCTACACAGTGTCTCTGTCCTTTACCTCAGACTGAGTAACTTATAAAGAACAGAGATTTATTTCTCACAGTTCTGGAGGCTGGGAAGTCCAAGGTCAAGGCATCAGTAGGTTTGGTGTCCGGGAAGGGCTTTTTCCTCCCAGAGGGCAATGTCTAGGTGACCTCGTGTGGCAGAAGGGACAGAAGAGCAAAAGGGGTCCAATGCTGTGTCCTCATATAGTTGAAGAGCTGAAGAGCAAGCAAGCTAATCGCTGTGTGAGGCCCCTTCGCCAGGGTCTGGATCCCACTCCCAGGGCTCTAACCTCGTGGCCCCGGCATCTCCTAAAGGCCCCACCTCTGAATACTGTCAAATTGCTGATTAAATCTCCACACATGACTTTGGAGCAGTGGTTCTCAACCTTCCTAATGCCTCCTAATGCCGTGACCTTTTAATACAGTTCCTCATGTTGTGGTGACCCTCCACCATAAAATTATTCTCATTGCTACTTCATATTTGCTACTGTTATGAATCGTAATGTAAATATCTGATATTTTCATTGTTCAAAGGGGTCGCGACCCACACGTTGAGAACTGCTACTTTGGAGGGACATTCAGACCACAGCACATAGTCATTCACAACAGATATATCACTGTTTTGCTTCATACCTTCATATCCACTATTCCCTCTACTTGGAATACTGTTTCCATCCTTAGCTTCCTGGAAAACTCCTAGTCATGCTTTGGAGCCCCACTCAGCACCTGGAGGGGCTCCCATTCAGGGTTAATTGCAACCCTCCTGGGAGCTGTAGACACTTTGACTGGTGCACACGTTGCCCTGAGTTGTAATGAGACCTTCCTGGACTGAGGACTTACGCAAGGACAGGCCCATGTCCAGTTCACTGCAGCATTCCTCGTGTCACCCTGGTGCCTGGTACATCATGGGTGCCCCATTCATCGGCAATGAAGTGTCCCAAATGCCCTGATAAGTTCTCAAGTGTAGGAGTCATTTCTGTTTCCATGGAATCTGATGCAGCGCCTTTCATGTAGTGGGAGTTCAGTAAGTACGTTTTGAATGAATGAGTGAGTGACAGAATCAGGGGACAGCCTCCCCATCTCATCCTAGGCCATCGCGTTTTCCAGACTCAACTTCAGCCCCATCCCCAGCTCTTCCTCTAACCACCAGAGCATTACCCAAGCATGTTCTCAGGGACACTGGTCCCGTAAGCTGCTCCCCTATAGGAGAAGCTTGCAAATAATAGTACCTTTTTAGAAAATCACTTCACACTTTCAGTGTATTTAAAGCTCTGCAGTATCCTGAAATAAATCTGATTAACTTGCCCTATTATAAAATTTGCCAAATTTATTTGACCAAGAACCCTTCCCAAAGGTCCATGCCATCTGTAGAGGGTGCCAAAAAAATGTATATACATTTAGGAAAGGAAAAAAACTATTAAAATTGTAAAACTAAATATATACCAATAACAAAAGATGAATACAAGTCATGTTTGAGTACCACTTATAACTGTAGAAGTCAAATGTCTTGAGTATTACAATTTTAATAAAATTTTTTCCTTTCTTAAAATGTGTATACACTTTTTTGGGCACCCTCTGTATTTGACAAACATTTATTGAGTGTCTAGCACGAGACAGGTATTGCCTGGGTTGGGGAGAACAGCAGAATGTAGGACAGATACGGGCCCTGCCTGCCATCACCAGCTTCTTGCCCAGCAAAATAACAAGAATGAAGTCCGTGGGTGCTCAGGGCTTTTCAGGTTTCATTTTGTTTCCTCCTTGCCCGCACTCCAGAAGTTAGATATTAAATTGTCCTGGTTACATGGACATGAAGATGAGACTTAGGTAAGTGACCTCTCAAGGCAGCTCACAAAAGGCAGAGTTGGGATATGAACCCCTGGAGCCCGGACAGCAGAGTTCAAACTTTTAAACACGACTGAGGGTTCTGAGAACATTTGAGAGCTGTAGCTTGATTTCAACACCCTACCCCAGCCCAGGCCGAGGCCCCACCCCAGCCCCAACCTCCACCTCAGCCCCACTCTAGCTCCATTCTTACCCCTGAACAACTCCTGGTCATGCTTTCAAACCCTGCTCAGCGCCTCTGGGAGCTCCCAATTATTCCTGGAGAACCCTGGAGGAAAAAAAAGTACTGAGTCCAAGTGATAATTTTTACAGTTCGCATTTATTTTGGAAAAAAAAGTTTTGCTAGAAATACTCCTACAAAGGCATCGGAGTAACAGGGTCAGGTTGATCTTGGACACAGCTGGTGAGATTTCCTTGGTCACAATCAGTGGGGGGACTGGAGGGGCTGGGTCTGACCCACGCCATTGAACCCCAGTGTGTCACTCCCTGACCTCCCAACATTGTCAAAAACCCAAGTGTATGACCAGAGAAAACAGGGTTCTGTGAAACCCCACCAGACAGCCCCGGGCCCCCTGGATGAGAGCCCTGGATGCATAGCTGGGTGGGGATGGGCCCCCTGGTCTAGCGCTGGCTCCCACCGCCTGTGGCTCTGACAGCAGTTCTAGGGGGGCTATGCTCAGAAAGGCATAGTAGGGGAGAGTCCCTTAGGGGTCTGGGATTGGTCTGGCAAAGGATCTGACAGTGGAGGTGCTGAGGGGCGACCACTGGTAGCAGCATAGTGTACTGTAGTGATTAAAAGGGTGGGTAGTGTGTGACCTGGGAGAGCCATCACATCACATCTCTGAGTTTCCTCGTCTGTGGAGTGGGAGTGACCATTGTACCTGTCTCACAGAGTGGCGTGAGGATTAAGCAAGATACTTCATGTAGAAACGGCTGAGCACGGTGTCTGGCACATTGTTGGCTCTCAAGCAATAGCAGCTATGATTATGAATGGGGGCTGGGCACCAACAAGCAGTTAATTGCTCTTCTCTGGAATCCAAAGAGACTGACTGGGAGTGAATGTCCCTGGGTCAGCCTCAGAGGCTGGATTTTGTGCCCCTCTGTCTGAGTCCCTGTCCACAGAGGGAGAGCAGCCAGGCGAATGCCGAGATACCGACAGGCCCCTGAGGCACGCTCCCCAGGGAGCAGTGGCTAAAGCTAAAAAGGGGGAAGGGAGTCCTGAAGTGGGGCAGGGCCAGCGCAGCTTTGGAAGCTGCATCCCAAGTGTCAGAAGGAAGGCACCTGGCTCCAGGGTTTGCAGCAAGACCCTGTGGTTGTCCAGGGTTAAGACTCTGGCTCTGAGCAAGAGGGTGGTCTCCTTGCAGAACAGCCCTTGGCTGGGGTCTCCCAAAGCAAATCCCTGGCCCTGAAGCTTCCTGCCTTGGGGGAAAGGAGATGAGTTTCTCCTCAATTGAGCTTTGGGGGAGAGGGGGTGCCTGCTTGGTTCCTGAGCAGAGCTGTCAGAGCCCACAAGCCAGTGGGCAGTGTGGCTTGTGTGGGGCTTTGCTCTGCTACAGCTTGGAACAGCCAGCCCTGCCTTGCCCCCTGCAAGGCCTGAAGCGTGCAATCCTGCTCCTCTACCAGGGAAAAGAATTCTGCATCAAACTCGAAGATCTTTGGCTCTTGCCAAGGTCCATCTGTGACCCAGATTCAAAGGATGGAGCTTTTCTTAGTATTTGTTATCAGCTTATCTCCCTCTCCATCTCTTTCTCTTTGTGCTTTTTTAATGCTGGGGTCTTTAGGCTTGGGGACCAGTGATAAACAACAGGGCTTGAAATTTCAAGAATTAGCAGCATAGACTCATATAGCGATGGCATCCTAAAAGCATGGCATCCTTCCATTGGAATCTTAGAAGTATGGAGCTTTGCAATTTTAGAATCTTGGAATCTTTCACCCACGGAATGTTAGAATTCTTGACTCTTAGTGTCTCAGTGGGGACTCCAGAGTGTAGTAGTCCTGGCTTTGACCTCCTCTAAGATGTGTCCTGACCTCCCTCTCTCCTCCTTTCTCCCTCTCCTGCTCCCCTACTAACACCCACAGCCCTGCTCCCACAACAGGCTTGTTAGATCCTGAGTAGAAAGAGAGGTCTTCCCTCCCTCTTCTTCCTTTGGGGAAAGTTGTGTCTTAGTCTGGGTAGCCAGGGCTGGGGGAAGCATCTATGGAGTCAGGTCCAGCTGGAAGCCACACCCTGCCTGTGCTTGGCCCACCTAGCCAGGTGCTGAGTGAGCAGTGCTGGACCACAGCTGTGGGGCCTATGGGGTCTCCAGAGGGTGTCCCTGGGTGGGCTGCGGGGCCTATGGGGTCTCCCGAGGGTGTCCCTGGGTGGGTTGCTGGGCCCCTCTGAAGTATTAAGTTCCTGCTCCTTTTTACTATATCAGCTTTCTTGAGGCAGCCTTCGTGCTGTGAAGCTAAACGTAGACAGACTCGGGGCCTGGGGTTCTTTCTGATTTTCCTGATGGCTTAGCTCAGTCTGAGCACATTCCTGAGGGCCGGCCCTACCCCCCACTTCACGGGTCCTAATCTATGTCTGAGTTTGGGCATCTTATCTGGCGATGTCCTGCTTTTTCCTAATCCCCGTCTACACCAGACCCTCTCTCCGCAGACGTCAGAGTAGTTTGTCATGGGGGAGCTGAAGTGAGGAGTTGAGTGTCTGGAAGAGTTTGTCAAAAATGGAGACTCCTGGACCCAACCTCAGGGAATCTGATTTAAGGGGCTGGGGTGGAGCCATGGAAATCTGTAATATGTAGCCCAGGAGGTTCTAATACAGGTGGCCAGTGGCACACATTCTGAGAAATGCTGGGAGGTGGGAAGGACTGCAGGCAGATGGCCTCACCTCTGGGAATCAGTTTCCTCATGGGTAAAGTGGTGGTGCGGTGGAACTACTTTGGCACCCAGTATGTGGCAAGTGTTCAGCTATTGTTGCAAACCCTGTGGCTGCAAAGTCTTGAGACTGCCTCCAGTAGGGTAGGCCCTGAGCCCAATCTCTATGTTATGTGACAAAGGTGAAGTCCTTTCCTGCATTCCTGCAGCCAACAGTCTCCTTGGTCTCCCTGTAGGGGAAATTGGCTGGCTTTCAGGCCGTTCTCCCTCCTAAGATGTATGGCAGGAGTCATTTTGCCAGAGGCCAGGTAAGGCCGGCTGGTGGCATGTGTAGTGCCTGTGTGGCATCACACAGTGCAGTGGGGCTCCCTAAAATTCCCTCTGGTTTTCCCAGGATAACACACTATTGGAAAAGATGGGACCCCGGACTCCTTTCAGCATGTCTGGGTGAGCTCTCCAGGGCTGGGGTGATGGGGGCAGAGATGAGCTTCATGGATTTTCATGCCCATGTGCTCAGCTCCTCACTTGGCTCCCTTGGTGCCTGGCAGCTCTCTCCCCACCTCACCTGCCACCCCTTGAGAGCCTAGAGGAAAGAGGGGTGGACATCAGCCGAATTAAGAATCAGGTAGCATGAGATTAGGCCCTGCTGTTCTGAGCGGCTGGAGCGACTCTTTGGATTTTCTGCACAGTGAGGATGGAAAGTGAACTGGTAGGGCCTGGATTATTCTGGAATAAGAGAGCGCTGCTTCTAGGGCTCCTCTTCCCAGGGGGGCAGGGGTATAGCTAGGAGGTATCCTGCCCCCAACTAATGGCAGAACTCCTCTCCCCAGAACCTGAGACTCACTCCGCAACTGCTCTGCTCAAGAACCTGCTGTGGCTGGGCTGTACATCACGTGCAGACTGCCCCAATTTCAGCTTATATCAACCCTTGCTTTCCTCCTTTCTCTGGCCAGTCCAGACACAACTCCTCACAGTCTTGGACCATTCTGGCTGTTACCTCTTGCTTGGAATGACCTTTCTTTCCACTTTAGTTTCAAGACAGCCTCCTCCAGGAAGCCCTCCCTGATAGTTGCAGCCCATTTGAACTTTTCCTTCTTTTACCAGGCAGCATCAGACACCTAGTGCTTCCTGTCATCTAATTGAGCATGGTAAGGTGGGCACTTAGAGCAGATAAACCAAAGGCTCTACTCTGCTCCTTCCCCCCAGAGCCTCAGTTTCCCCCCTTACATGTAGGGGGTAATAGTCCCTCCTCACAGGACTGAGGCGTGTAAGTGTTTTGCACAGCCTGGCTTTCCCATTGCAATGCTCTCATTTTATGGATGGGGTCTTGAGGCTCCGTGAGGGGACATGTCTCCCCAGATCCACGTCTCTAGTGACAGAAGGCTGCAGAAGGGGCAGAGTGCACTTTTCTAGCCTCATGTGGCATCCTGTCCTTTGAATGCATTTACATTATTTTCCCTGGTAAGAATCTTCCAGCCTTGGGTACCATATTGTAACTACATGGACTGTGGAAATAGCCAGGAGTGGGCTCGGTGCCCGTGGCTCAGTGGGCTAAGGCACCAGCCATGTACATCTGAGCTGGCGGGTTTGAATCCAGCCCGGGCCCGCCAAACAACAATGACGGCTGCAACCAAAAAATGGCCGGGCGTTGTGGCGGGCGCCTATAGTCCCAGCTACTTGGGAGGCAGAGGCAGGAGACTCGCTTGAGCCCAGGAATTAGGAGTTGCTGTGAGCTGTGATGCCACGGCACTCTATCCAGGGTGACAGCTTGAGGCTCTGTCTCAAAAAAAAAAAAAAGCATTTCCTAGAAGAAGTGAATGGGTGCAACTGGACAGAACTTCAGAAGTATTGGCCTGTTGAAATACTTTGGGACAATGGCTCTTTCATCGTAGACTCAGTTTTTATCTTTCATTTCCTGTTGGTTTAATGATCCATAGGAAAGCAATTACTGCTCGGTACCTGCCGCTCAGTGGTTAGGGCACTGGCCACATACACCTGGGCAGGTGGGTTTGAACCCAGTCTGGGCCAGCTAAACAACAATCACAACTACAACAAAAAAATAGCTGGACATTGTGGCAGGCACCTATACTCCCACCTACTTGGGAGGCTGAGGCAAAAGAATTGCTTAAGCCTAAGAGTTTGAGGTTGCTGTGAGCTGTGACGCCATGACACTCTACCGAGGGTGACATAGTGAGACTCTGTTTCAAAAACAATAAAAAGAAAGCAACTCTTACTAATTGGAATTTGGCTAAGAGTACTAAAAATGAGAAGCATGTTGAAATGTTTATGTTGAAATACTTGTTAAAAAGTCTAGGCATTTCATGCCAAAAACCTTCTCTGGAAACCCTTATAAAGGCCTAAACCTGGGAAGGGGTAGTCAGATGCCAAGTCAACCTTTTTACAGGGTTATCGGTGATGGTCATGCTGGGTCAGACCGGTGGGATTCTGGTTCTGCTTTCCTGTGTTTTGACTTTGAGCAAGCCACTTAGCCTCTCTGAGCCAGTCTCCTCCCTTGTGAAGTGGAAATAATGATGTCTGCCTCATTGTGGCAGTGGCCATGAGGATGCAGGGGCTAGTCCATGAGGCACAGTGTCTGGTACGCAGTGGACTCTCAAGAAAGCAAGGTCCTCATCAGCTGAACTGCTCAGCATACTGCCCTCTGCCTGGTCAGGTCAAACTGCTGTAACAACTACCTCAGACTGTGTGGCTTAGACAATGAGCACTGATTTTTAATACTTCTAGAAGCTGGAAGTCAAGATCAAGGTGCCTGCAGATTTGGTATCTGGTGAGATCCCCTTACTGATTCAGCTACCTTCTAGCTATGTCCTTATGTGGTCAGGAGGAGACCAACTGTCTCTTGTCTCTTATGGGACAATAACCCCATTATGAGGGCCCGTGTCCTCAAGATCTACTCACCTCCCAAAGGCCCAACCTCCAGTGCAGTAATATTGGGGAGCAGAGTTTTAACGTATGAATTTGGGGGGAGGAGACACAAACACAGTTCATAGCACATGTTGACTGTGCTGCCTTCCCAGAAATCCAGGCAGGTGGCAGGCAACGTGCAGGTAGCTTATCAGTGGGTAGCAAGTCCCAGCTTCAAGGTTGGAGTGAGCGTTAATAGTTCTAACCTTTGGAAGAGGAGTAGTCCTCAGTTTTAGGAGGTGGCAGAGACCTCCCAGAAATTTGATTATAAGAATCTGTGCCCAGGCTTAAGCCTCATTGTAAAGGATTCCCCATGTCATCTTGTAGCTGCCTCTGGCCCTTCCCAGCCATGCTTGTTATAGGGTCCACCCACACTCTTCACTTCACCCCTTCATCTCATGGTTATTCCTCATTTCCCGAGTGACTTCTGTCTCCATGTTCCACTACAATAACCCTGTCTTTGTTCAGATGCCAGTGACTTTCTCCAGAACCCAAATCTGAAGAACATTTCTCTTTCCTAATCTTATCTATCCATCTCACGTGCCCTGGAGGAAGGTATTAGTGGCAAGAGGCATGAGATTTAAGAGCGCTTTCCTAGAAACTAATGGATTGGTAAGAATCCGAGAGTATTAGTCAGAATAACTTCAACAGCCTTGGTCATGTCAGTCTGGTTATGCAAAGAAGGTTAGGCAAGGCCATTTGTGTCTAAATAAACAGAGTTCTTCTGTCCCTAAGTTACTGGTCCGCTGGCCACTCCTCCTAAGGTGCTGGAAAAGTAAACAACTCCACCCAAGGCAGGCACAGGATTATGAAACTCCTCCCCCCTGCCCTTTGTGGTGAGATAAGGCAGAAGACCCACAGTTGCCAAAAAGGTCTCCCTGGAACACCTTTTCTATCACGTGCCTCTGTTTAAGTCTTTTTGAGATGTTGTCCTGGACTTCTTTCCTTCCAGCTCTTATCAAAGCTCCTCTGTTTCATTTTCAGAACTCTTGTATAATCTGGTGTCTGGGATATTTGTTCAAAATATTTAACTGCCAATATACTGTATCGCAATATTTTAGCAATTGGCAGGGCCATACAGGCTCATGCTGGCTGAATATAGGCTCCTGCTGGTGTCTAACTTACTCATTAACATGGGCCTGCAATTCCTGTCCAGACTGTTTCCAGGCCGTGCCAACCCTTAATGTCTTGTTCCCCTCTCTGGAATGTGCTCCTTTCCTGCTCAACTCCAGTCGATGCCACAGACTGCTGAATGGTATCTGTCAATTAGTCCCAAGTATGGACTTCTTGATGGACTGGAACCCCTGCCTGTTAGATACTTGCTTCCTTTCTCCTATACTGCTGGCCCCAAGGAAGCATAGGGTATACAGAATGGAAGAGCCGAGTTAAGGACACATGATCTTGGTTAAATCTGTCCAAGGCAAGTTCACAAAGGAATTTGGAGGCACAGTCTCCTGTGTACTACTGGGGCTTGATAAACTCTGAGTAACTGTGTGGCTTATCTCATCAGCACTGCATGGGGCCTTTGTTTTGGAAAGCACACAAGGTGCTTTCTAATACAAGACAAAGAGTTTCTCTGAAATTGTTGTTCAGACATTACAATACAGATGTAGGAAATCTCAGCCCTTTCCTCAAACTTGAACTTCTGTCTAAGAGCAGTGATGGGGAAATTGGGTGAATGTATACAGCAGATTGAATGTCAAGGACACAAGTCTTTGATGATTAAAGGCCCTGGCTGGCAGCCAACTATAAATTTAAAGTAAATAGTGGTTTAAAACCCCCTTATTCTTACTCTGGGAATCTGTCAACATCCCAGTTCAAATGGTCTTTGAGACCATTTTATAACCTGTATCTTTAGGCATTTCATCCAAGGAATTTAATATTTAAGAGTTGATAAATATGCTTGTCTTTTTTTCTTTCTATAGTTCATATGGTATCTCGTTGTAATACTATAAGCTTTTGTTTCCAAAAGAAAAGAATTGTGAGCTCTTAAATCCAAAAACTCTTGGCTCAGCGCCTGTGGCTCAACGGGCTAAAGCGCCAGCCACATACACCTGAGCTGGTGGGTTCGAATCCAGCCCGGGCCCGCTAAACAACGACGGCTGCAACCAAAAAATAGCTGGGCGTTGTGGTAGGCGCCTGTAGTCCCAGCTACTTGGGAGGCGGAGGCAAGAGACTCACTTGAGCCCAGGAATTGGAGGTTGCTGTGAGCTATCCAGAGTGACAGCTGTCTCAAAAAAAAAAAATCCAAAAACTCTTATCAAAAATAAGGCTGGGCATGGTGGCTCATGCCTGTAATCCTAACAGGTTGGGAGGCCATGGTGGGTAGATTGCTTGGCTCAGGAGTTCTGGACCTGCCTGTATAAGAAGGAGTCCCATCTATACTAAAAGTAGAGAAATTAGCTGGGTGTTATGGCAGGCACCTGTAGTTCCAGCTACTGGGGAAGGCAAGAGGATTGCTTGAACTCAAGAGTTTGAGGTTGCTGTGAGCTGTGATGCCATGGCACTCTACCCAAGGTAAGAGAATGAAACTCAGACTTAAAAAAAAGGCAGCGCCTGTGGCTCAGTGGGTAGGGTGGCGGCCCCATATACCAAGGGTGGCGGGTTCAAATCCGGGCCCAGCCAAACTGCATCAAAAAAATAGCTGAGCATTGTCGCAGATCCCTGTAGTCCCAGCTATTTGGGAGGCTGAGGCAAGAGAATTGCCTAAGTCCAGGAGTTGGAGGTTGCTGTGAGCTGTGACACCACAGCACTCTACTGAGCGCAATAAAGTGAGACTGTGTCTCTACAAAAACTAACAAACAAACAAAAAAACAAAAACAGGCTCGGCGCCTGTGGCTCAATGGGCTAAGGCGCCAGCCACTTACACCTGAGCTGGCGGGTTCGAATCCAGCCCGGGTCCGCCAAACAGCAATGACGGCTGCAACCAAAAAATGGCTGGGTGTTGTGGTGGGCACCTGTAGTCCCAGCTACTTGGGAGGCGGAGGCAAGAGACTCTCTTGAGCCCAGGAATTGGAGGTTTTTGTGAGCTGTGATGCCACAGCACTCTATCCAGGGTGAGAGCTTGAGGCTTTGTCTCAAAAACAAGCAAACAAAAAAAAAACAAAACAAAAAACAAATTCAAAATAAAATTTATACTTAATATTATAATTGTGGAATTCTGGATGTGTCAGTGATGTTTTCAAATAGGAATCAGAGTATATTTTAGACATATAAATAATGTTAAAGACATGTTTCTTTTTATAGGTGCATTAAGTGATATTTACCCAATACTCCCTAAACCAGACACAAGATATGGCAAGGAAATGCAAGAAGGGGACAGTAATTGTGGAACCAATTCTCTAAGAAATGCCTGAGAATAAAATGGGGTACTTCCTATCAGATGCCAAGTCGATGGGTTTTATTTGGAAGATTTGGATATTGGACCTGGGCAGCACATCTCTGATTTTGATTCCTCTTGCTGGATTCAGTTATGCAGATTCAGCTATTGAGACTGAATGTTTAGCCCCCAAGCAGGATTTTGACGTCTCTGCATGTTGCTGTTGGAAGGCAGCCACTCATTCTAAATGTGTAGCTCAAGTAGTGAAGGATAAACTGAGCATATTTGAGTGATGCTCACAGAGATAAAGAAAGCCGGCTTCTAAGCTGGGGGTCTTCAAAGCATGCTTCAGGCAGCTCTTTAGGAACTATGAGTTTGAGATTATTGCCACACCAGTGCACTCTCTAGGCAAGCATTCATTCTTTAATCCTCTCCTTTGCTACTCAGGGAAGTTGAATCTCAAGATAATGAAGGAAATTACCCAAGTTCACATAATAACATGGCAACTCCTACTTTCTTTCCCTCTGTGTAGACTTATCCTTTTTTATTTTTATTTATTAATTTATGTTTTGAGAGAAGGTCTCACTGTGTCACCTGGGCTAGAGTGCAGTGGTGTGACTAAGCTTGCAGCAACCTCAAACTCCAGAGCACAAGTGATCTTCCTGCTCAGCCTCCCACCTACAGGCGCCCACCACATCTGGCTAATTAAAAAAAAAAATTTGTGTATGTAGAAATGAGATCTCAGTATGTTGCCAGGCTGGTCTTGAATGCCTGGCTTCAAACAGTTCTATGCCTCAGCCTCCCAAAGTGTTAGGATTACAGGCTTGAGCCACTACACCTCAGTTTAAGTGTAGAATTATTTTTAAAAGCTCAAGAATGCTATTTGCCATGGCTCTTCACTTTGAGTTTCAAAGATACTCTGGGATAAAAGACTTAATTACTTCTGTGTACTTTGCCTGCATTTAGAATTTTAAAAAGTAATCTCAACTGAATTGAAAAACAGGCTGTGGTTCCTGCCTGAGCCACACCCTCAGTGCACTTATCTGCTAGATCCAGGCTTTGAGTGGTGACCTCATGGTCTGAGTTGATAGCTTTCCTTAAGGGCTTCTCCAAGCGAGCAGGCATCTTTGACCTGCTACTCAGCTGTGTCTTCTTTTTTATGAGTCAGAGTCTCACTTTGTCACCCTTGTTACAGTGCCATGGCATCTTAGCGCACAGCAACCTCAAACTCTTTGGTGTAAGCAAATGTCTTGCCTCAGCCACCCAAGTAGCTGGGACGACAGGTGCCTGCCACAACACCTGGCTATTTTTAGACAGGATCTTGCTCTGGCTTAGGCTGGTCTTCAACTTGTGAACATAGGCAATCCACTCGCCTTGGCCTCCCAGAGTGCTAGGATTATAGGCGTGAGCCACCTCGTAAAATACAATAAAACAGCCTGATTATGATAGCCAAATAGACACTGTTTTAGTTTGATTCATTGTCATGTATGTATAAGACAAAGAAGACTATACTTAAATAAGGGAAAATGGGAAGATTGATGGTTTATCATTTATCATAACCTTACATTTCAGGCATCGTAGTATGCATTTCACATGCATTGTTTCTTTAATTTCTGACAACCACCTTAAAGAAGTAAATCCTATTATAATTTCTGTGTTACCCATGAGGAAACAGAGCCTTTGAGAGGCTGGTTGCATGTTGATGTTAACCACAGAATGGTGGAAATCTGATACTCAAAAATGCCCGTGAAGTCAGAACTTCAAAGCAATGAAGCATCTAGGAATGATTAAATACTATGTATTAAGACTTAAATATTTGCAGTTACCATTTTAGGGCTCTGCTAGCATCTTTGCATTAACTCTGAATATTTTTATTATTTATTTATTTATTTTTTAGAGATAAAGTCTCACTTTGTCGCCCTCAGTAGAGGGCTGTGGCGTCACAGCTCACAGCCCACAGCAACCTCCAGCTCTTGGGCTTAGGTTATTCTCTCTTTTTTTTTTTTTTTTGAGACAGAGGCTCAAGCTGTCACCCTGGATAGAGTGCTGTGACATCACAGCTCACAGCAACCTCCAATTCCTGGGCTCAAGCGAGTCTCCTGCCTCCGCCTCCCAAGTAGCTGGGATTACAGGTGCCCGCCACAACACCTGGCCATTTTTTTTTTTTTGGTTGCAGCCGTCATTGTTGTTTGGCGGGCCCGGGCTGGATTCGAACCCGCCAGCTCAGGTGTACGTGGCTGGCGCTTTAGCCCGTTGAGCCACAGGCGCTGAGCCAGGTTGTTCTCTTGCCTCAGCCTCCTGGGTAGCTGGGACTACAGGCGCCCACCACAATGCCCATCTATTTTTTTGTTGCAGTTTTGGCTGGGGCTGGGTTCGATCCTGCTACCCTCAGTATATGGGGCCGGCACCCTACTCACTGAGCCACCGGCATCGCCTTGCTCTGAATATCTTTAAACTAATGTCAGTGTGCTCTCAGGGGCAGCTATGACTCCCAGTTCACCAGACCAGTGTTGTGTCCACTGTGCACTGAGTTCTCTTTCAACCTAGCATCTTCCCAATGTGAAAGAAGTCCTTCCTAGCTGTGGACTAACTGGAGCGAAAACCTTGTTTTCTCAGTTAAGTTCTCATACCAGGTAAGATCAACTTTTTATGTTAAAACCTGGGAAAGAAAACAAGTCAGAAATTTTAACTGTGTTCTGAAATAAATGAAATCTTTGATAACTTTTTCTACTCAGAATAAATGTTCTTATCTGGTTCCAGAACACTTCTAATTCTTGGCCCTTTGCCCCTTGAAGTTGTTCTTTGCTGAGTGGCCGATTTTGACCAACCTTTTAGCTCCTTAGAGTTTTTAATAGCTGAGCCTTGCTTGAATTTACAAAAACCCAGCTTATTGGAACAAAACTGTTAAGGGTAAGAGCTTTTTAATGCATTCCTGGGTCCCCCGTGCCTGATTGTCAGGGTTCATTTTTGCTGTCTATCTAGTCTAATCATGCAGTGCCGACAGCTGTCACACACAAAACCTAGACCCTGGTCTGTGAATAGAAAGAGGTCAGGGCAATGGCTCACAGTAGGCACTCAGTAAAGGCTGGATGAATGAATAAATGAAAAATACAAGCCAGTGAAAGATGATAAGATTAAAAAATAGACACATTTATCATAGTGCTTTGCATATCAGTTTGTTACTTTATCATCAAATTTAAGCTGTCTTTGATCTCATGTGTATGGAGTATGAGGAAGTTTCTAAGTTAAAAAGTATACATTCTTACATTCCTGCAGATTTGTTTAACTCTCATTTGGAAAGTCTTCAGACTGAGTTCATTATAAACTAGTTTTTCTCAAAAGTTGCTGCTTTTTTTCTTTGAAAACAGAGGAAAGAGAAATGAAACACTGAACGGAGATAGAATGCTACTGAGAATAGAATATTATGTCTACATTTCTCCATCAGAAGAAAGTGTAATACGTTCCTAGTGAAGTTGTTTACCCAGCAAATATTTCTATAATAACAGTGCATGTGATTACGGCTTTAAGGATACCCTTAACGATTGCCCTTAAAGCAATTTTCTTAAGAAAACTGTATTTCTATCACATTTTATAGTGTTGTGAAGTTTTTTTCATGCTTAAAAAATCATACAATTGAATGGGAAAATTTAAAAAATTCTAGAAAACAATCAAGCAGATATACTTCCTGTAGTCATCATTTTGTATAGAAATTTCTTTTAAGAAGTCTTGGAAAATATTAGGGAGAGTTAAGTATAAATAAGAAGATGAGGACATTACTCAAGAGCTTTAGAAGTAGTGTTTTATGGAAAATTGGTTAAAATAGCACCGGGCAGCTGCTCCGAGTCTAGGCCTGGAGGTGGTGTCTGGCAAGTTCTTGCTGTAGGGCAGTGTTGGGGTCTACTGACCTCTAGTGGCTACTTTTTACATATTCCTGAGCCTTACTAAGAAGAATTTAACTATACCAAGTGTATTTATTCTTTGCAGAGTTCTGTGCCTATTAGAGGTAAAATTAGAACTTCTTGGAGATTATTTTACTCAATTAAAATTTGAGAAGCTAATTTGTCTTAAGGTCACTACTGTTAGATATGCTTACTGCATGTTCATATATAATTTGAAGGGTCCTTTTTCATTCATCCCACAGGGTTCAGTAGAGGCTAGAATATTAACATTAATACTGATGTCTGACTTTTTTCTTTGTACATTTGCCAAGTAAAAGTTGTGCAAAAATAAGGTAAAGGATTTAATTTTTTTTTCCTTTGGCGAAATTAAAGCAACATTAAAGTGTAATCATAAAATTTAAAAAATATATTATGGGACTTCAAATCCAGTAAGATGCATGCATATTATTTCTCCTTGCATTTACCTGCCAAGTATAGCTATGAACCCTAGAAACACAAGAGGTAACCAAAGGAGAACTCTGAGATTTGGTACAAAGAATGTGAATTGGTTTGGGGCCCTGGGATTGGAGGAACAACTTAGTGGCAAGGGTGTCTTACGTCCTCCTACCAAACTGAAGAAAAGGACCCAGACACAGTCCATCTTAACTTGCAACAAACGGGTGGCAACAAACGGGTGGCCCAGGCAGGCTCACTCTCCCCAGGGTTGACTGGAAAGCCCAGCACCTAGCAAGGGGATCATAGGAGGCCACTGGCAATAAACGGTCTCACCTCCATAATAAAGTCTAACCTCCACAGGGCCTGAGACTTCCTTCTCCTGCTAAGTGATACCTATGTGGTCAGGAGACACCTGAAAGTGGATTCTGACAACACAACAAATGACCAGCCTGGGAAGCTTCTCTGTCCCCATGGGCCTGAGACTCTCTGCCCCTGCCCATATTCACTGGGGCGGTTGGGAGGAGGGCACCAGCAAAGGTGACCCTATTCCAATAAGCAGCCCAATCTGGGAAGCCTCTTCCTCTCAGAGATTCTGAGACTTAGTTCCCCCACTGAGAGATATGATACCCCAAGGCTTTAGGGAGCTCCAGCAGGGACTTACAGAAGACTCAACTGTACCACATCAACCTAGCAGATCAAACTAAGCAGTAAAAACTCTGAAAATCAAACTTTCATTGAAACTACAACCTACAAAAGTATGCTAGGATATACATGCTAAACCTGACCAGGATGACTACATGCTAAAATAAAGGATTTAAATGCACCGAAATCCTCTAAACACAATAGACAGAATGTTCAGGACATAGCCAAAGATTACTTGTTAGACTAAGAACCGAAAACGTCACAACTTGAATGGAGAGTCACAGATGCCAACATTGAGATGAATCAGACACTGGTGTTGCCTGACCAGGATTTTGAAGCAGCTACCATAAAAATACTTTGGCAAATGATGATAAATTCTCTTGAAACAAAGGAAAAAATAAAACATCTCAGAGTCTCAGAGAAATAAAAGTGAAATGATAAAACTGAAAAATACAATAGAAATTGATAATATTTGTTTTCGTATATGAAAGCCCATGTGAATAGAATGAGAAGACAAGGTATAGAGTAGAAGAAAATATTCACAAATCCTACATCTGACAAAGCTCTAGTGTCTACAGTATTCATCTATTAACAATCTTCAAAACTCAACTCTCAAAAACAATATAATCCAGTTTTACAAAATAGCCCAGTTTCCTTTCTCTACATTCTTGCCTATTATGGTCTATTTGTTTCTTGATCATGACCATCCTGATGGGCGTGAAATGATATCTCATTGTGGTTTGGATTTGCATTTTTCTGATGATTAGTGATGTTGAACATCTTTTCATATGCTTCTTGGCCATTTTTATATCATCTTTGGAGAAATGTCTATTGAAGTCCTTTGCCATTTTAAAAATTGAGTTGATTTCTTATTATTGAGTTGTAGGAGTTTTTCATATATTCGGGATACTAACCCCTTGTCAGATCTGTGATTTGTCAATATTTTCTCCCTTTCCATAGCTTGACTTTTGCTCCATTAATTGTGTCCTTTGATGCATAAAAATTTTTCAGTGTGATATAGTCCCATTTATCTATACTTGCTTCTGTTGCTTATGTTTTTGGTGTCATATCCAAGAAATCATTGCCAAATCCAATGTCATGAAGCTTTTTCATTATTTTTTTCTTCTCCAAGTTTTATAGTTTTATGTCTTATGTTTAGCTTTGTAATCGAGTGTGAGATAATTTGTGTATATGGTGTAATATAAGGATCCACCTTCATTCTTTTACATGTAAATCCCCAGTTTTCTTGGCATTGTTTGTTGAGGAGACCTTCCTTTTCCTACTGAGTAGTCACAGCATCCTCATCAAAGATCATCTGACCATATACACAAGGATTTTTTTTTTTTTTTTTTTTTTAGAGAAAGAGTCTCACTTTATTGCCCTCGGTAGAGTACTGTGGCGTCACAGGTCACAACAACCTTCAACTCCTGGGCTTAGGTGATTCTCTTGCCTCAGCCTCCCGAGTAGCTGGGACTACAGGTATCCACCACAAGGCCCAGCTATTTTTTGTTGCAGTTTGGCCAGAGCCGGTTTGAACCTGCCACCCTTGGTATATGGGGCCGGCGCCCTACCCACTGACCCACAGGGGCTGCTCATACACAAGGGTTTATTTTTGTTTCTTTTTTGTATTCCATTGGTTTGTATGTTTTTTTTCTTTATGATAGTACCATACTGTTTTGATTACTATAGCTATGTTTAGAAGTCAGGAAGTATGAGTCCTTAAACTTTGTTTTTCTTTCTCTGAATTATTTGGGCTATCTGGAGTCTATGTGTGTTCTTTTTTGCTATCCCCATAAATACATCTCATTATGGGTAAATATGTATGTGTAAATTTATATCTTTTAGTATATTTATTTATATATAGATATAATAAAAAATCTCTAACAAAACTATGCTGTTTTGCAACTTGCTTTTAAAATTCATACCTGATCACAACTGACATTTAATATCTACCAATCAATACCTCAATCCTTTTAAGGCCTGCGCAGTGTTCTGGAGTATGAGTACATTATGATCTTTTTAACTATCTCTGTATTAATGGTCATTAGTTTGTCTCCACATTTTGGTAATTACAAATAAATATGTTGTGTTTTTTTGTAATTTTGAGACAGAGTCTCACTCAGTTGCCCTGGGGTAGAGTGCCATGGAGTCGTAGCTCATGGTAACCTCAAACTCTTGAGCTCAAATGATTCTTTTGCCTTAGCCTCCTGAGTGGCTGGGGCTACAGTTGCCCACCACAATGCCTGTTTTTGGAGATGGGATTTCTGTCTTGCTCAGGCAATCCACCCATCTCAGCCTCCTAGAGTGCTAGGATTACAGGTGTTCGTCACCACGCCCGGCCCTGTTGTGTTTTTTAATGTAGAACAATTTAGATTCTTCTTTTTTTTTTAGACAGAATCTTGTTCTGTCACTCTGGCTAGAGTACTGTGGTGTCATCATAGCTCACCACAACCTCAAACTCCTGGGCTCAAGAGATGCTCCTGTCTCAGCCTCTTGAGTAGCTGAGACCACAGGTACATGCCTGATGATACGCTAATTTTTTTTTTTCTTATTTTAGTAGAGACAGGGCTTGCTCTTGCTTAGGCTGGTCTTGAACTCCTGAACTAAAGCAATCCCTCAGCATCAGCCCCCCAGAGTGCTAGAATTATGAGCCACTGCACCCTGCCAAGATTTTAGATTTTTTTTTTTTTTGAGACAGAGTCTCAACCTGTTGCCCTGGGTAGAGTGCAGTGGCATTACAGCTCACAGCAACCTCCAATTCCTGGGCTCAAGCGATTCTCCTGCCTCCACCTCCCAAGTAGCTGGGACTACAGGCACCCATCTATTTTTTGGTTGCAACCATCATTGTTGTTTGGTGGGCCAGGGCTGGATTCAACCCCGCTAGCTCAGGTGTATGTGGCTGGCGCCTTAGCCACTTGAGCCACAGGCACCGAGCCAAGATTTTAGATTTTTAAATAGTCAGTTTCATTAGTCAGTGCTTCTGCTTTGGCATAATATTTCAAAAATCATTCTCATCCCCCAAGATTACATAAATAGGTAACTCCTAGTATTTTTGGAGATTAATTTTCTACTTTGAAGTCTTTTTTCCCCACAATTACATGCCATTGTAGTATGAAGTCCTTATTTTAGCATAAGGTATGAGGCAAAGTGATAGCTTTCTTATTTTTCAAACAGGAGCCACTGGTCCTAAAAGCTATTTATTTAATTATATTCTTTCCCCCTCTGGCTCTATTTATTTGTTTTTTTGGAGACAGAGTCTCACTTTGTCACCCTTGATAGAGTGCTGTGGCGTCATAGATCACAGTAACTTCAAACTCTTGTGCTCAAGCAATTCTCTTGCCTTGGCCTCCTAAGTAGCTGGGACTACAGGTGCCCTCCACAATGCCTGGCTATTTTTAGAGACAAGGTCCTGCTCTGGATCAAGCTAATCTCAAACCCTTGAGCTAAGGCAATCCACCCGCCTCAGCCTCCCAGAATGCTATGATTGCAGGTGTGAGCCACTGCTCCAGGCCTATTTATTTATTTAGTGAGACAGACTCTCACTCTGTCACCCTCAGTAGAGGGCGGTGGCATCATAGTTCACAGCAACATCAAACTCCTGGGCTTGACCAATCCCCTTGCCTCAGCCTCCTGAGTAGCTGGAAGTACAGGGACCTGCCACAATGCCCGGCTAGTTTTTCTATTTTTAGTAGAGATGAGGTCTTAATCCTGCTCAGGCTGGTTTCTTATTCCTGAGCTCAAGCAATCTACCTGCCTTGGCCCCCCAGAGTGTTAGGATTACAGGCAGAAGCTACCTTGCCCAGCTCCCCTCTGGTTTTAAATGTTTCCTTCACTTTTTAAAAAGTCATTTTCCTGCCTTTCCTTCTTTCCTTCCTCCTTCCTTTCCCTTTCCTTTCCTTTTTTTTTTTTTTTTCTTTTTTGACTGGGGCTGGGTTTAAACCCACTACCTCTGGCATATGGGGCCAGCGCCCTACCCCTTTGAGCCACAGGTGCTGCCCCCTTTCCTTTTTTGACCTTGATTTTATACCTACTAGTTTACGGACCTCAGGCAAGCTCTTATACTTCACTTTGCTTAGTTTTCCCATGTGTCAAATGAGAATAATCATACCCTTTGCTTCATAGATTGTCATGAGGATTGAGTGAGACCCCTGGAGTTTAGTCCAGTTAGTAAAGGCTAGCCATCATTACCACTGTAATGTAACTAGTTCTGCTACTGGGGTTGCTTTCTGGCTTTCAGTTTTCTTTGTCTCATTTCCTTCAGGAAACTAAACCTTCCACTTCTTCATGTTGCTTAATGCTGGGTGAAAATGGGACTTGTACTAGACTGGCCCTTACAGAGAAGTTATTCTTATTAATACTGATCCAAACTATCTATAGAATTACTTCTTAGCATTTGCTATTAAAACAATATATTTTTTCAACTAACTTTGGATATAATTGTGGGCATATTATTAATCCTGTTCTATAATGTCTTCATTGAGAATGTTGTGTTTGTCAACAGATAACCTTCTCATTTGCAAAGTAATGTAATTTGGGTTTCTTTTTTGGCCGGGGCTGGGTTTGAACTCACCACCTCTGGCATATGGGGCCGGCGCCCCACTCCTTTGAGGCACAGGCGCCGCCCATAATTTGTTTTTGAAAGGTATTCCTGTGCAGTCTGTACAAATAATCTAAGGATAGAGGAGCCCAGTTAATTTGAGGGGATCTTTAATCAGAACCTTGTCTGTGAGAATGTATTAGATTGCCATTTATTAGACATCTAATCAGTGAAATGAAACAGTTTTTAAATTGTTTTCATTGCACCAAGCACCTTGCTACAGGTTGTGAGTGCTCAGAAAACAGTGACAACACATGCTTCCTAAACTTGAGGAGTTGAGGGTTTAGATGAGTAAACTTAAAATATAAGGGGATAAAATCAGGCTGTGTAAATTTCATAACTGCATAGAACAAAGAGATATGAACAAATTGATTAAGGGAAAAAACAATGTGTTCAGGAAAGGGCAGATATCTGCTTATTATTTCCCTGTGTTAGAATCCTCATTGTAAAATCAGTTATTGAAGCTATCACATTCTGGGTGATGCTAGAAACCATTATGTAAGATATAGAAATTAGGCCGAGTGTGGTGACTCTTACCTGTAATCCCAGCACTCTGGGAAGCCAAAGTGGGCAGATCGCCTGAGCTCATGAGTTCAAGACCAGCCTATGCAAGAGCGAGACCCTGTCTCGAAAAATAACTGAGTGTTGTGGAGGTGCCTGTAGTCCCAGCTACTCAGGAGGCTGAAGCAAAAGAATCACTTGAGCCCAAGAGTTTGAGGTTGCTGTGAGCTGTGAGGCCATGGCACTCTACCAAGGGCAACATAGTGAGATCTGTCTCAGAAAAAAAAAAAAAAAAAAAATAGAAATTAGCATGTCATTTTACATTTACCAAGGCAGAGAGCAATAATTCAAAATTTAATCAGATTTTAGAGGAAACATTTTTATAAGTGTTTAATACTAGACCTCAGAGTTTTCTTATTATGAGCATTCTTTAAATTACCTATAAAGATTAAGAATATTTTTAAAATTTGACCTATTGGCCAAATTTAAATAGTTATATTAATAAGTTGTTAATAGTTATATTAATAAGAAGGTATAGAAAAAATCATAATGAGAAACAGATAATTTCTCGACTATGATTTTAGAGTTGTTCCCCTGGAGTGGTACAGTTGAGAGGTTACATGGAAACCATGCAGTTTTCGGTTGCTTTATCTCTCCCTATAATTGCATAGCTAATTCTCTTGATTTGAATTTGAATTACTTTGTGAGAATGAGCCTATCATTGATATTTGTGGCCAATTCATGGCTAATCTAGATTTCTTCCTTCAAAGAATGAAGTTGATTGAAATGTGCTGTCTCTCAAACTTGGACCTCAAGAATATGGATGATGTGATAACTGCCTATAATTATCTCAAGACAATGGTCTAAGCAAAAATAGAAGCTAACAAGATCCTGAAATGGGAAAAAAATACCAAATTTGAAACTGGCTACAAAATGCTATAAATGAGATTTTAAAAATACACATTCAAGTAAATTTTATGGAGTCAGCATGAACTAATAATAATAAAGATAATCATACTTTATTCTACAAGCAGACATGACTGTCTTAAATTATTTCCATACTTCACACTGCTGTTTATTTATGCTTTTTATTCATCTAGTAAACACTAAGTGTATACTTTGAATCAGCTGGAACTTCACAGAAGGGGAAGTAAATGTCTTTCCTGCTTTTAGATGGTTGCTGCAACCCTTTCCACTGCCTGAAACTGTTTGTGTCCATCCAAATAGTCTTCCTAATTGTGATTTGTTTCCAAATTTCATCTCCTGAGGAGGTGACATGGTGTTTACTCACAGGATTGGCACTCAGTAAACATTCACAGGTAGTGAGAACTTGGGAGGTGAAATGAAGGACACCTGGTCACTCCCTTTTAGACTGTAAATCTGCATATCTGCACACCTTTCATGTTTATTGGTCTGTCTTCCTGGGGAAGGTTCTGTTCATGTCTCTTCCCCAGTGATAGATGGGATTATTTGCTTATTTTTGTTGATTAATTTGAGTTCTTTATAGATCCTAGTTATGAAACCTTTGTCAGACTCATAACATGCAAATATCTTTTCCCATTCTGAAGGTTGTCTATTTGCTTT